>JAOWBW010000011.1:37538-276558 GCA_026119855.1 Campanula takesimana
AGAAGATTATAGAGCTCCTCACGACTACATAATTAGGGACTTTCTACATGTCAAGTGTGTGTGCGTATCATTCATAGTGCTTCCTTGGTTTTAGTGCTGTTTTTATAGGAATAGAGAAAGATAGGAAGGGATCATGCTCAAGGAAGAGGGGAGAAAAGAATCACAATCCATCTCAATGATCATTATTGGTGCGTGACAAAACCGTGACGAAGATAACCTCTGTCGTGCATCAATAACTGCGTCGCACGGGGAACGATGTTATAAATCCTAATGAGAGAATGCATTCGAATCATAACATTCGATATTAAAGAGATTTTTAATATCAAACACGTATAGGGATATCAATAAACTAGGTTTATAATGATACAAGTACCTCATAGTAACTCAATCGAAAATTAAGGATTAGGTTTATATGATTGAGATTAGAATCAAGGAGGAAACAAGAGAATCAATTCATAATTGAAAGAAAAGAATTGAAATAACAAATGAAATGAAAAGCAAACGAGATTAAAATGTACTAACCACCACATCATTGAGATCTTAATGGTGATTTAGGCCTTATCTAAGAGATCATAGGATTGAAACCTAGATCCTCGTAGAAACAATAGTAATAGAAATACGAGTATCAAATATCAGTTAGGCAATTAGTCTTACACATTGCACAATCAATATTATTGTACCACCGATGGTTGATTTAGAGCTCCTACGGATTAGTATCACTTTTGATTGTAGGAGAGAAATTAGGATCAACCTTGCTTGGAGGAGAGACATTAAGATATTGAGGACAGAGACTAGATTTTTTCAAGAGAGAGATTGGAGGAGTATGCTAGAGGAGAGATACAACCTTTAGGGGGGAGAGAGAGAGAGAGATAATGTACAGAATGAATTTGACAAGGTTTCCAGCTGGATTGATGTTTCAAAAACAGGTAGAGAAGACATTTACAAAAAATATGATATTTGCCAAGCTGGTCGCGGTAACATTTGAACAAGTACGTGTCGCGCGTCAAATTTTGTGCCCGCAGTAAACTTATCTAATTTACACCGCGACATTCTAGAAATTTCCTCTTAGGTCACTACAAGCCTAATTTGGAATATCAGAAAGATCCTTGGAAGGTTTCAAATAATTTTAAAACCCTTCCATGTTTCGAACAATGGACATGATGGATTTTCGGAATGGTTTACGTGCAAAGCCCCTCGATCGCGTGGTACTTACAAGGTAGGTGGGATCTACGACAAAAGAAAAGGAACTCACTTTGAAAGTAGCCAGAAAGGTAGACAATAGACTCACGGAGTTTAAAGAATAAAGACCTTGCAGGCAGCCAAAGAAAGAGAACATGAGAGAACAAAAAGAAGATAGACCCAGAGGGTCGCAACTCTTGGGGGGGGGGGGAATTAAACTACAAATCACAAGGAAAGGGACTCGGTGAGTTGCAAATAGAATGACCCAGTAGGTCACACTGCTGACCCTTTTCAGGATTCATGTGTATCCCCGAGAGGGAATCAAGTCGTTCGTAGTTCGGAAGAGAAAATGGGACGAAAGAAATGCAAGGAGATCAAAGTATGGAATATGAGAACACTAAGACTCTACAGATCGTACAAAGATAAAAGGGATGCATGACATACGAAGACTGGCGTGTCTTGTGAGTCGTACTAAAATGAGACCTTATGGGGCATCTCGAACTATGAATTATTTACGAGGTAACTCTAGGGGTGCATTCAAACCAAAGGAGCATTACAGGTGCGTACAAACTAATGAATTCACTAAGAGGTAACTCGAGGGGTGCATTCAAACCAAAATGACAAATGACCGTATATATCAAATGAGAAATAACAGCGAATGTCAAAGCGAGAGGTGACTGTAAAGATCGAGAGGTAACCAGTACAGGTCAAGAAATAAGTGCCTGCAAAGGCCGGGTGTACGCGACCGTTATAGGTCGATATTAAAGATGACAATGTGGGTCAAAAAGGGATATGACCAAATAGGTTGAGAGGCAAAACAACCGTGTAGGTCAATAGAAGAGAACTGATAATTGTTCTTCTAGGGCTCCGACTTACGAAAGACGGTCGATGGTGACATAGATTAGATTGTATAGAGTACAAAAGAATCAAGGGGTAAAGAGGATATTTCAATGCCACTTGCAGAAATTGACGCGTGACAGTGTCATAAAAACCAAGTTGTCTTGCAACAAAGGTTGAGAACCAAAAGGAACAAAAACATGCAGAACATATTTATTTTGACAGGAACTCATTCATGAAAGAGAGAAGAGGAAGTAGCGAATCAGGCGATTCTTGGGTGATTTTCACCAAAACATCATCTAATGTGCAAGGAATCTTCAGGAAGCTTATCATCTATTATGGATCAACAGTAGGAGAAACATATGATGCACAATTTCCTATGAGAATGCAAGACTTGATTTTATTCACAGAGTACAATGGTATTTATAGTACAAAGAAAGGAGTCCTAACTATGTAAGGAGATACTAGTTGCCTTATCTAAAATACAATAGAGATATGCACATTATTCGTAAGAGTAAGCTACAAGGAATGAACAACATAAACCCTAGAACCCGTAGTATCCTTAATACGCCCCCGCAAGATGGACGATCCATGGAGAAGACCAATCTTGGAAATAAGTTGTTGGAAGCGTAGTCGTGGCAGCGGTTTAGTAAGAGCATCTGCTAGTTGATCGTCCTCGGAGATGTGCTGGACACGAAGTGTGTCACGACCGAAAAACTAGGCTCTATTTATTAGTAATAAATAATTATCATTTATTTATTTGCTCATTTATTCATTTAATTATTATTTAATTAATGAATTATGTGTGCTTTGTATGTGTTATAATAATTTATGCCTAGCATTTTATTTGGGTTAGTGTAGTATTGTTGGGTCTTAATGGTTAGTAGGGAGTGTCAGTATTGTGTTAGTGTGTAGGGGAGGGGGTCTATGTGTAAATTCTCTAATCATCCTACTTACTCCCTCTTTTCCCCTCACCTCACTTTTCCCTCTCTCCCAGCAATCTCTCCCTCTCTCTCTATCCATTGGGTAAGTTTCTTCCTCTCACTTCTCTCTTCATTTTCTTTCTCTTCCTCTCATTATTTCTCATTTCTTAAAACATGAATCTTGTTTAGATCGTCGATAGGATCGTAGGAAGCCAAGAAATTTCGAGTTCCGACACCTTTGAGAAGATTCAAGTAAGTTACTTTCCCCCCATTTTTATGCTAAAATGTTCATATCATGTTTATATAATGCTTGATGTGTTATATTTTAAGTTTGGTTGAGTATAGAATTTATTTTGAATTTATTTGAGTTTTTGGGTAAAAATGGTGAAATCTTGAATGTGGGGATTTGGTGTTGGTTTGGGTGATTAAAGGGTGTTATTTAGGTTCCCTTTAGGTTGGGTGTTGTTTAGGAGATTTAGAAATGTATTGGGAAGCTTTGATTTTGATACTTGAATGATGGATTGTGGTTTTGGTCGAAAATGGCATTACCCAGCTCTGTTCTTGGCCAATGCGTAGACCAGGCGCCCGCCTGCCCTTGCCCAGGCGCCCGCCTGCACCCCTTTTTCCAGCGATCAAACCTTCTGTTGAAACAAGCGCGCGCCTGCCCCCGCCCGCCCGCCCGCCCGCCCGCCTGCTTGGGATTTGACATTTTTGCTTGGTTAAGACTAATGGCTTACCTAGTTTAGGTTTCCTTCTTCTAATTAACTTAAGATAACACCGTGGAACACTTTAGTAATTAAAATTGGTTCCTTTGTGAACAATAGAGTTATGTAATTTGATCAAGTATTGTTTGGGCATCTTATGATGTGTTTGTGTTTGTTCCAACCGAATTGAATTTCGAGTAAGACTTGGTCTAGGTTTTAGGCGATGTCCTATAGTACCTAAAGGGTTGTTATTGAACACCAAGGTGTAGGGTTTAGTCATGTCGTGATCATGTTCTAATAAGTGTAACCTTTCGGATTCGTTCGGGGTGTTTAGAATGGGTTCGTTATGAACGGAGATAAAGCGTGAATTGGCAATTGGGTACCTACGGTTTGATTAACCTTAAGATGTATTCATTCGGATTTCTTATTGGGATTCCAGGTGTGATGAGATGGTTGACTTCATAGTCCTAGTATATCTTTTGAGTAAATGTTTATGATCATTTTGGTAATAGTCATTGTGCCATTGGTGAGCGACCGTTTGGGTTGTGCTCTTTATGATTAACTTGTGGGTATCATATTTAGGATGTATTTGGTACGTGCCTTATCTTGGAATCATTATGTTTTAATGGTTAATGTTGTTGGACTCTTTTATGAGAAACTCTTTGTGCTATTGTTGTTGAACTCTTCTTGAGTAATGTTTGCATCTTTTATGGTGATTAATTGGTATGGTTCCCTACTTTGGAACCTTAAATTGTTTATTTAAGCTAGTATTTATTACTTAGCATTTAATTGGAAGCCCAGCTGGCATATTTGTTGCATCGGGCGATGGGAAAGATTATAATGGCAAAGCCAAGTCCATTATAATGTTGACCATTGTTTTGCCCCCTTCTATACCCCCTTTTCCAGATTGGCCTTGGAAGGGATAAGTTAGCTTCCTTTGTGAATGTATCTAGCTACCGAGCATGACTTTGTGGCATGGCTCTTGTCCTTTGTGACACTCTCATTGTTATTGGTTCCGGTACCGGGTTTCTCTTCAGCTTTCATGCTAGTATGAAGATGATGAATTGTTGTTTATTGAAGCTGCGCAGCGACCTTTATTTGGTTCTTCAGTTGGGTGAAACCTTGGCTATGTATCCACTTATGAGTGTTTATTTCAGCTTTATGTGTTGCATGATGAGCTGGTCGTTATTTCCAACCGGTATGGGACGGTTGGCGATAGGGAGCCTCTCATTTGTTGTTATATGTTTATTTATATGATTGATTATTGGATGTTACCGTTCGTCAGCATGTCACTTATTATTCCGCTGCTATCTGTCTTATGTAAATTGCTATTGGTCATTGCATATTAGCATGTCATGTAGTTGCATTAGTAACTTACTGAGATTTTATCTCACCCCGTTTATTTCCATCTTTGTTTTTCCTTAACCCCCCCCCCCAGGTGGAAAAGGATTAGGATTCGCGGTTCAAGGAGGACGTCGAGAGGATTGAGATTTTGGGGCAGGTTGTTATGGATCGGTTTACATTATTTAAATGTATAACCTTTTGGGGATAGTTTTACCATTATTGACGTCATTAAGAATTGTATATTTTATTCTTTTGGGTATAAGCTGTGGAGCTTATGTTGGATGTACATTGTTGATTTAATCTTGGATTTGTAAAACCTTGTGTTATCATCTTTTGGTTCAAAATGGAATTTTTAACTTCGGTATTTCATAGTTTTGGTTTTAAGTCGACGTCCAGCTCGCGGTCTCGGGCCCGCGGGGTTCGGGGTTGTGACAGTTGGTATCAGAGCTATGGTTTAGCTCTAAGTATCGGTATAGTGGCTAGAACGACCTAGGAGGGTAGTTGTGTTCGGAGTGAGTAACGGTTGATGTTTTATACAGGTAATTGTTCTCAATGGCTAGAAGAAGGACAGGTGAAGGTTCTAGTGGGGCTCAGAATCAGAATGATCCTCGGGAAGAAAACCATGCAATGTTTCAAGGGAGGTTTGAAGCGGCCGTGAAATCAATTCATGACCAAGGGCCGAGAGAGGAACATGTAGCACCTCCCCGATATGGGTTGGAGCAGTTCTTAAAGTTGAAACCAAGTGAGTACGACGGTGAGCCGGATGTGAAGAAAGCCGAGCTATGGATAGAATCGATGGAGAAAATCTACGATGTCTTTGGTTGCACTGATGAGGATAGGGTTCTGTTTGCATCTTATAAGCTCGTGGGGGCTGCGGAACATTGGTGGAAGGCACTGAAGACCAGTTGGGATGCGACTCTTGTACCATATCCTTGGGAGTGGTTCGTGAGGAAATTCAAGGATCATTTAATCTCTCTAGTGGATCAAAACCGGAAAGAGATCGAGTTTCTCAGCTTGGAGCAAGGCATGATGTCAGTAGCACAGTACTCGGCTAAGTTCGCAGAATTAGCCAGGTGTTGTGACTACCTTGTGCGGACCGAGGAGCAGAAAGCGATGAGATTGATCAGGGGTTTGAAGACAGCTATTAGGACTCAACTTTTAGCCCAAAGAATTCAACCTTTTCAGGATGCGGTGGATCAAGCCTACTTGATTGAGCAGGATATTGGGGAACGCAAAAGGAAGACTGAGATGGTTAACCCGGGTAAGCAAGGAGGGCAGAGTAAGTCACAACAGCAACATTCGGATAACAGAGGTAATTCTGGAGTGCAAACTCGATTCAGAGGGCAACTTCAAGGGCAACCAACAGTAGGAAATCAAGGTTCTAATAAGGGGACACGAAATGGGAAAGTCTGCAGCTACTGTCAGAGGAAAGGACACTTAGAAGACAAGTGTTGGAAGAAGCAAGGAAAATGTGTGAAGTGTGGTCAGTTGGGACACTTCGTTAAAGATTGTCCGAGGTTTAGAGTTCAGTCATCGGGGACAGGAACTGGAATACCACAGGGTCAGAAGAGGGATGCTTCGGGGAAGCCCAAGGTTTCGGGTAGAGTATTTGCAATCAATCAGCACTCACCAGGTAACGGATAATTTCAGGAGGTATTATTTTGCGTCGTGAGAGCGAGCGCATGCATTTTAGGATCATCGCATTTATGTGTTTCTGTGCATTTAGTTGCATTTATTTCTTCTGAGTCTTTGACTTATGTGTTGTAGGTGTCTACTCCTATGGAGGATTTTAGGGTATCTGATGAAGTCTTATGTGCTTATGATGTGCTTAAGTATGGTTATGTCTCACCTGCTAAATTAGCCATGTTGCTATTACAAGATTTTGATGTTACTATTGCTTTAATCTATTGTTGTAGGGGATTGTTATATTCTCCATTCCTAATTTCTTAAAACTGTTTGAGACCGTTCATTTGGGTAGAGTTATACCTATCTTTTCTTAATTGAAATCCGAGTATTTAGTTTCGGTCAATTTGTTGGGTGCATATATCATTCATAAGATTTTCGTTTTCTTCCGAATAATACCCAGTGTTTGAGGAGAAGCTTGGGTTAAATTGAGTTGTTATGGTACAAGGTTGTAGTGCTAATATTTAGATCAATGTCCTTATGGCATCGGTTGGGTTATAAGAGTTGAGGATTCAAATTGAGGATTTCTGGATAGGAGATTTTTGTTTACTTTTAGTACATCTCCGTGAATGCATCGGAATGGATTAGTATGGTGAGGTGTACGATTTGTTATGGATGATGAGTTTGTTGTAGGAGTTTCAATCATTAATGGTGGTAAGCGTGTTAAGTTAGAAAGGACTAAGTACAGGTTGGGAGAGTAATAATTTCTCAATCTATGTTAAAGGCATTTTAAAATTTTGGTTAGATAGTGGTTCTATGGTTCTAAATCCCTTCTTGGTGGCGTTTCCCGAATTGGATCAAGGGTATGTGAAGGAAGTTGATTATCAATACTTGGGCATAATTAAGGAATATCATGAATTGGTATTGGGTCAGTTGGAACGTTGCTAGCTAATTGGTTTATTATGATGGTAGCACTATTGAACCTAAGTATCATTAGGTTAGTAAATGTATGCGTGAAAGACTAACTTGGGATAGTTATTGAGGATTTGAGATTTGTAGATTTCCTTGGGTATATGAGCACAGATTATTAACTAAAAAGGGAGTTAGAGGAAATCCCTTGAAGATAAAATTTAAATCATTTTCGGACTATTGAGTATTCGTAATTATTTTAGGCTTTCAAGGATTGGAGTGTTATGACGATGATATTATGGCGTAGATTTAAGTGAACATTTTGTATTAAAATTTTGGGTTTATATTACACCCCTAGTTTAAGGTGCTACCTAGAGAGAGAGCACTATAATGGGAATCCTTAGAGATATAGCCTTTGGTGAATATTATGGGGATGGAAAATTTTTTTAGCTCTTCATATATTAAAAAGCTAATTTAGCTCGAGATGGTAATGTTTTGAATTTTTGGGGGAATAATACTAAGTATGCGATTTACAAATGGAAGTACCTTTGCGGTGTAGTTAAGGTTATGAATAAGGCGAGCTTGAGATACCTCGAGAATTATGTGTGGAATTAATTTGGATTCTTCGATTTTTAGTACGGATTTTGATTAGTAATGAAGATAATAATGGAATGATTTGGTTCGAGAGGTGGTGTTATCGTAAGCATTACTTAAGGTTACCTTTTAGGGGGTTAGATTGGACAATTGAGGAATTTGAGAAATGCGGAACTATCGTATCCGTAGCTAATTAGTCTTTCGGGTAAGTCACGTTAAAATTCGGGTCGAATTTTCTTTAAGGGGGAGTGAATGTCACGACCCGAAAACTAGGCTCTATTTTATTAGTAATAAATAATTATCATTTATTTATTTGCTCATTTATTCATTTAAATTATTATTTAATTAATGAATTATGTGTGCTTTGTATGTGTTATAATAATTTATGCCTAGCATTTTATTTGGGTTAGTGTAGTATTGTTGGGTCTTAATGGTTAGTAGGGAGTGTAAGTATTGTGTTAGTGTGTAGGGGAGGGGGTCTATGTGTAAATTCTCTAATCATCCTACTTACTCCATTTTTTCCCCTCACCTCCCTCTCTTTCACCCTCACCTCACTTTTCCCTCTCTCCCAGCAATCTCTCCCTCTCTCTCTATCCATTGGGTAAGTTTCTTCCTCTCACTTCTCTCTTCATTTTCTTTCTCTTCCTCTCATTATTTCTCATTTCTTAAAACATGAATCTTGTTTAGATCGTCGATAGGATCGTAGGAAGCCAAGAAATTTCGAGTTCCGACACCTTTGAGAAAATTCAAGTAAGTTACTTTCCCCCATTTTTATGCTAAAATGTTCATATCATGTTTATATAATGCTTGATGTGTTATATTTTAAGTTTGGTTGAGTATAGAATTTATTTTGAATTTATTTGAGTTTTTGGGTAAAAATGGTGAAATCTTGAATGTGGGGATTTGGTGTTGGTTTGGGTGATTAAAGGGTGTTATTTAGGTTCCCTTTAGGTTGGGTGTTGTTTAGGAGCTTTAGAAATGTATTGGGAAGCTTTGATTTTGATACTTGAATGATGGATTGTGGTTTTGGTCGAAAATGGCATTACCCAGCTCTGTTCTTGGCCAATGCGTAGACCAGGCGCCCGCCTGCCCTTGCCCAGGCGCACGCCTGCACCCCTGTATCCAGCGATCAAACCTTCTGTTGAAACAAGCGCGCGCCTGCCCCCGCCCGCCCGCCCGCCCGCCCCCTTGGGATTTTGACCTTTTTGCTTGGTTTAAGACTAATGGCTTACCTAGTTTAGGTTTCCTTCTTCTAATTAACTTAAGATAACACCGTGGAACACTTTAGTAATTAAAATTGGTTCCTTTGTGAACAATAGAGTTATGTAATTTGATCAAGTATTGTTTGGGCATCTTATGATGTGTTCGTGTTTGTTCCAACCGAATTGAATTTCGAGTAAGACTTGGTCTAGGTTTTAGGCGATGTCCTATAGTACCTAGAGGGTTGTTATTGAACACAAAGGTGTAGGGTTTAGTCATGTCGTGATCATATTCTAATAAGTGTAACTTTTCGGATTCGTTGGGGGTGTTTAGAATGGGTTCGTTATGAACGGAGATAAAGCGTGAATTGGCAATTGGGTACCTACGGTTTGATTAACCTTAAGATGTATTCATTCGGATTTCTTATTTGGGATTCCAGGTGTGATGAGATGGTTGACTTCATAGTCCTAGTATATCTTTTGTATAAATGTTTATGATCATTTTGGTAATAGTCATTGTGCCATTGGTGAGCGACCGTTGGGTTGTGCTCTTTATGATTAACTTGTGGGTATCATATTTAGGATGTATTTGGTACGTGCCTTATCTTGGAATCATTATGTTTTAATGGTTAATGTTGTTGGACTCTTTTATGAGAAACTCTTTGTGCTATTGTTGTTGAACTCTTCTTGAGTAATAGTTTGCATCTTTTATGGTGATTAATTGGTATGGTTCCCTACTTTGGAACCTTAAATTGTTTATTTAAGATAGTATTTATTACTTAGCATTTAATTGGAAGCCCAGCTGGCATATTTGTTGCATCGGGCGATGGGAAAGATTATAATGGCAAAGCCAAGTCCATTATAATGTTGACCATTGTTTTGCCCCCTTCTATACCCCCTTTTCCAGATTGGCCTTGGAAGGGATAAGTTAGCTTCCTTTGTGAATGTATCTAGCTACCGAGCATGACTTTGTGGCATGGCTCTTGTCCTTTGTGACACTCTCATTGTTATTGGTTCCGGTACCGGGTTTCTCTTCAGCTTTCATGCTAGTATGAAGATGATGAATTGTTGTTTATTGAAGCTGCGCAGCGACCTTTATTTGGTTCTTCAGTTGGGTGAAACCTTGGCTATGTATCCACTTATGAGTGTTTATTTCAGCTTTATGTGTTGCATGATGAGCTGGTCGTTATTTCCAACCGGTATGGGACGGTTGGCGATAGGGAGCCTCTCATTTGTTGTTATATGTTTATTTATATGATTGATTATTGGATGTTACCGTTCGTCAGCATGTCACTTATTATTCCGCTGCTATCTGTCTTATGTAAATTGCTATTGGTCATTGCATATTAGCATGTCATGTAGTTGCATTAGTAACTTACTGAGATTTTATCTCACCCCGTTTATTTCCATCTTTGTTTTTCCTTACCCCCCCCAGCAGGAAAAGGATTAGGATTCGCGGTTCAAGGAGGACGTCGAGAGGATTGAGATTTTGGGGCAGGTTGTTATGGATCGGTTTACATTATTTAAATGTATAACCTTTTGGGGATAGTTTTACCATTATTGACGTCATTAAGAATTGTATATTTTATTCTTTTGAGTATAAGCTGTGGAGCTTATGTTGGATGTACATTGTTGATTTAATCTTGGATTTGTAAAACCTTGTGTTATCATCTTTTGGTTCAAAATGGAATTTTTAACTTCGGTATTTCATAGTTTTGGTTTTAAGTCGACGTCCAGCTCGCGGTCTCGGCCCTGTGGGGTTCAGGGTCGTGACAGTTGGTATCAGAGCTATGGTTTAGCTCTAAGTATCGGTATAGGTGGCTAGAACCACCTAGGAGGGTAGTTGTGTTCGGAGTGAGTAACGGTTGATGTTTTATACAGGTAATTGTTCTCAATGGCTAGAAGAAGGACAGGTGAAGGTTCTAGTGGGGCTCAGAATCAGAATGATCCTCGGGAAGAAAACCGTGCAATGTTTCAAGGGAGGTTTGAAGCGGCCGTGAAATCAATTCATGACCAAGGGCCGAGAGAGGAACATGTAGCACCTCCGCGATATGGGTTGGAGCAGTTCTTAAAGTTGAAACCAAGTGAGTACGACGGTGAGCCGGATGTGAAGAAAGCCGAGCTATGGATAGAATCGATGGAGAAAATCTACGATGTCTTTGGTTGCACTGATGAGGATAGGGTTCTGTTTGCAGCTTATAAGCTCGTGGGGGCTGCGGAACATTGGTGGAAGGCACTGAAGACCAGTTGGGATGCGACTCTTGTACCATATCCTTGGGAGTGGTTCGTGAGGAAATTCAAGGATCATTTTATCTCTCTAGTGGATCAAAACTGGAAAGAGATCGAGTTCCTCAGCTTGGAGCAAGGCATGATGTCAGTAGCACAGTACTCGGCTAAGTTCGCAGAATTAGCCAGGTGTTGTGACTACCTTGTGCGGACCGAGGAGCAGAAAGCGATGAGATTGATCAGGGGTTTGAAGACAGCTATTAGGACTCAACTTTTAGCCCAAAGAATTCAACCTTTTCAGGATGCGGTGGATCAAGCCTACTTGATTGAGCAGGATATTGGGGAACACAAAAGGAAGACTGAGATGGTTAACCCGGGTAAGCAAGGAGGGCAGAGTAAGTCACAACAGCAACATTCGGATAACAGAGGTAATTCTGGAGTGCAAACTCGATTCAGAGGGCAACTTCAAGGGCAACCAACAGTAGGAAATCAAGGTTCTAATAAGGGGACACGAAATAGGAAAGTCTGCAGCTACTGTCAGAGGAAAGGACACTTAGAAGACAAGTGTTGGAAGAAGCAAGGAAAATGTGTGAAGTGTGGTCAGTTGGGACACTTCGTTAAAGATTGTCCGAGGTTTAGAGTTCAGTCATCGGGGACAGGAACTGGAATACCACAGGGTCAGAATAGGGATGCTTCGGGGAAGCCCAAGGTTTCGGGTAGAGTATTTGCAATCAATCAGCACTCACCAGGTAACGGATAATTTCAGGAGGTATTATTTTGCGTCGTGAGAGCGAGCGCATGCATTTTAGGATCATCGCATTTATGTGTTTCTGTGCATTTAGTTGCATTTATTTCTTCTGAGTCTTTGACTTATGTGTTGTAGGTGTCTACTCCTATGGAGGATTTTAGGGTATCTGATGAAGTCTTATGTGCTTATGATGTGCTTAAGTATGGTTATGTCTCACCTGCTAAATTAGCCATGTTGCTATTACAAGATTTTGATGTTACTATTGCTTTAATCTATTGTTGTAGGGGATTGTTATATTCTCCATTCCTAATTTCTTAAAACTGTTTGAGACCGTTCCTTTGGGTAGAGTTATACCTATCTTTTCTTAATTGAAATCCGAGTATTTAGTTTCGGTCAATTTGTTGGGTGTATATATCATTCGTAAGATTTTCGTTTTCTTTCGAATAGTACCCAGTGTTTGAGGAGAAGCTTGGGTTAAATTGAGTTGTTATGGTACAAGGTTGTAGTGCTAATATTTAGATCAATGTCCTTATGGCTTCGGTTGGGTTATAAGAGTTGAGGATTCAAATTGAGGATTTCTGGATAGGAGATTTTTGTTTACTTTTAGTACATCTCCGTGAATGCATCGGAATGGATTAGTATGGTGAGGTGTACGATTTGTTATGGATGATGAGTTTGTTGTAGGAGTTCCAATCATTAATGGTGGTAAGCGTGTTAAGTTAGAAAGGACTAAGTACAGGTTGGGAGAGTAATAATTTCTCAATCTATGTTAAAGGCATTTTAAAATTTTGGTTAGATAGTGGTTCTATGGTTCTAAATCCCTTCTTGGTGGCGTTTCCCGAATTGGATCAAGGGTATGTGAAGGAAGTTGATTATCAATACTTGGGCATAATTAAGGAATATCATGAATTGGTATTGGGTCAGTTGGAACGTTGCTAGCTAATTGGTTTATTATGACGGTAGCACTATTGAACCTAAGTATCATTAGGTTAATAAATGTATGCGTGAAAGACTAACTTGGGTTAGTTATTGAGGATTTGAGATTTGTAGATTTCCTTGGGTATATGAGCACAGATTATTAACTAAAAAGGGAGTTAGAGGAAATCCCTTGAAGATAAAATTTAAATCATTTTCGGACTATTGAGTATTCGTAATTATTTTAGGCTTTCAAGGATTGGAGTGTTATGACGATGATATTATGGCGTAGATTTAAGTGAACATTTTGTATTAAAATTTTGGGTTTATATTACACCCCTAGTTTAAGGTGCTACCTAGAGCGAGAGCACTATA
Source organism: Campanula takesimana (assembly GCA_026119855.1). Classification (NCBI taxonomy): domain Eukaryota; kingdom Viridiplantae; phylum Streptophyta; class Magnoliopsida; order Asterales; family Campanulaceae; genus Campanula; species Campanula takesimana. The sequence continues at coordinate 51,115 of JAOWBW010000011.1, forward strand.
ATGGGAATCCTTAGAGATATAGCCTTTGGTGAATATTATGGGGATGGAAAATTTCTTTAGCTCTTCATATATTAAAAAGCTAATTTAGCTCGAGATGGTAATGTTTTGAATTTCTGGGGGAATAATACTAAGTATGCGATTTACAAATGGAAGTACCTTTGCGGTGTAGTTAAGGTTATGAATAAGGCGAGCTTGAGATACCTCGAGAATTATGTGTGGAATTAATTTGGATTCTTCGATTTTTAGTACGGATTTTGATTAGTAATGAAGATAATAATGGAATGATTCGGTTCGAGAGGTGGTGTTATCGTAAGCATTACTTAAGGTTACCTATTAGGGGGTTAGATTGGACAATTGAGGAATTTGAGAAATGCGGAACTATCGTATCCGTAGCTAATTAGTCTTTCGGGTAAGTCACGTTAAAATTCAGGTCGAATTTTCTTTAAGGGGGAGTGAATGTCACGACCCGAAAACTAAGCTATATTTTATTAGTAATAAATAATTATCATTTATTTATTTGCTCATGTATTCATTTAAATTATTATTTAATTAATGAATTATGTGTTCTTTGTATGTGTTATAATAATTTATGCCTAGCATTTTATTTGGGTTAGTGTAGTATTGTTGGGTCTTAATGGTTAGTAGGGAGTGTAAGTATTGTGTTAGTGTGTAGGGGAGGGGGTCTATGTGTAAATTCTCTAATCATCCTACTTACTCCCTCTTTTCCCCTCACCTCCCTCTCTTTCACCCTCACCTCACTTTTCCCTCTCTCCCAGCAATCTCTCCCTCTCTCTCTCTATCCATTGGGTAAGTTTCTTCCTCTCACTTCTCTCTTCATTTTCTTTCTCTTCCTCTCATTATTTCTCATTTCTTAAAACATGAATCTTGTTTAGATCGTCGATAGGATCGTAGGAAGCCAAGAAATTTCGAGTTCCGACACCTTTGAGAAATTCAAGTAAGTTACTTTCCCCCAATTTTTATGCTAAAATGTTCATATCATGTTTATATAATGCTTGATGTGTTATATTTGAAGTTTGGTTGAGTATAGAATTTATTTTGAATTTATTTGAATTTTTGGGTAAAAATGGTGAAATCTTGAATGTGGGGATTTGGTGTTGGTTTGGGTGATTAAAGGGTGTTATTTAGGTTCCCTTTAGGTTGGGTGTTGTTTAGGAGCTTTAGAAATGTATTGGGAAGCTTTGATTTTGATACTTGAATGATGGATTGTGGTTTTGGTCGAAAATGGCATTACCCAGCTCTGTTCTTCGCCAATGCGTAGACCAGGCGCCCGCCTGCCCTTGCCCAGGCGCCTGCCTGCACCCCTTTTTCCAGCGATCAAACCTTCTGTTGAAACAAGCGCGCGCCTGCCCCTGCCCGAGCGCCCGCCCGCCCGCCTGCTTGGGATTTTGACCTTTTTGCTTTGTTTAAGACTAATGGCTTACCTAGTTTAGGTTTCCTTCTTCTAATTAACTTAAGATAACACCGTGGAACACTGTAGTAATTAAAATTGGTTCCTTTGTGAACAATAGAGTTATGTAATTTGATCAAGTATTGTTTGGGCATCTTATGATGTGTTCGTGTTTGTTCCAACCGAATTGAATTTCGAGTAAGACTTGGTCTAGGTTTTAGGCGATGTCCTATAGTACCTAGAGGGTTTTTATTGAACACCAAGGTGTAGGGTTTAGTCCTGTCGTGATCATGTTCTAATAAGTGTAACCTTTCGGATTCGTTCGGGGTGTTTATAATGGGTTCGTTATGAACGGAGATAAAGCGTGAATTGGCAATTTGGTACCTACGGTTTGATTAACCTTAAGATGTATTCATTCGGATTTCTTATTTGGGATTCCAGGTGTGATGAGATGGTTGAGTTCATAGTCCTAGTATATCTTTTGAGTAAATGTTTATGATCATTTTGGTAATAGTCATTGTGCCATTGGTGAGCGACCGTTTGGGTTGTGCTCTTTATGATTAACTTGTGGGTATCATATTTAGGATGTATTTGGTACGTGCCTTATCTTGGAATCATTATGTTTTAATGGTTAATGTTGTTGGACTCTTTTATGAGAAACTCTTTGTGCTATTCTTGTTGAACTCTTCTTGAGTAATCGTTTGCATCTTTTATGGTGATTAATTGGTATGGTTCCCTACTTTGGAACCTTAAATTGTTTATTTAAGCTAGTATTTATTACTTAGCATTTAACTGGAAGCCCAGCTGGCATATTTGTTGCATCGGGCGATGGGAAAGATTATAATGGCAAAGCCAAGTCCATTATAATGTTGACCATTGTTTTGCCCCCTTCTATACCCCCTTTTCCAGATTGGCCTTGGAAGGGATAAGTTAGCTTCCTTTGTGAATGTATCTAGCTACCGAGCATGACTTTGTGGCATGGCTCTTGTCCTTTGTGACACTCTCATTGTTATTGGTTCCGGTACCGGGTTTCTCTTCAGCTTTCATGCTAGTATAAAGATGATGAATTGTTGTTTATTGAAGCTGCGCAGCGACCTTTATTTGGTTCTTCAGTTGGGTGAAACCTTGGCTATGTATCCACTTATGAGTGTTTATTTCAGCTTTATATGTTGCATGATGAGCTGGTCGTTATTTCCAACCGGTATGGGACGGTTGGCGATAGGGAGCCTCTCATTTGTTGTTATATGTTTATTTATATGATTGATTATTGGATGTTACCGTTCGTCAGCATGTCACTTATTATTCCGCTGCTATCTGTCTTATGTTAATTGCTATTGGTCATTGCATATTAGCATGTCATGTAGTTGCATTAGTAACTTACTGAGATTTTATCTCACCCCGTTTATTTCCATCTTTGTTTTTCCTTAACCCCCCCCCCCCAAGGAGGAAAAGGATTAGGATTCGCGGTTCAAGGAGGACGTCGAGAGGATTGAGATTTTGGGGCAGGTTGTTATGGATTGGTTTACATTATTTAAATGTATAACCTTCTGGGGATAGTTTTACCATTATTGACGTCATTAAGAATTGTATATTTTATTCTTTTGGGTATAAGCTGTGGAGCTTATGTTGGATGTACATTGTTGATTTAATCTTGGATTTGTAAAACCTTGTGTTATCATCTTATGGTTCCAAATGGAATTTTTAACTTCGGTATTTCATAGTTTTGGTTTTAAGTCGACGTCCAGCTCGCGGTCTCGGGCCCGCGGGGTTCGGGGTCGCGACAAAGTGAACCGGATTGAACCTGCTCTCAAACAAAATGAAACGAGAGAGCAACATGTTTCATTCGCGAATGGAAGACCGGATTGGCGGAGTAGGTTGTAGCACCAAAGTTGTCATAGCAAATGACAGGTGTCTGAGGCAGAGAAAACCCAAGCTCAGAAAGAAGATTGCGAACCCAGGTTATCTCTGCTGTAGTATCAGCAACAGCACAAAATTCTGCCTTAGTGGAAGAACGAGCCAGAGATCGTTGCTTTCGGGAAGACCAGGTGACAAGGTTGCGACCAAAGTAAACTAAAAAGCAGAAGTAGAGACATAATCGGATTTATCACCAGCCCAGTCAGCATCACAGAAGGCATGCAAGGTGGTGGGGGAGGAGGAATAAATCTGGAGACCTAGATGCATGGAACCATGCAAATAGTGAAGGATGCATTTGAGAGCCATCCAATGTGTGTGTTGTGGGTTTTGCATAAATTGAGCAAGTTTGTTGACGGAAAAGGCAACATCGGGTCGGGTAAAAGAGAGATATTGAAGGCCACCAACAAGAGCGCGGTAAAGAGTGGGGTCAATAGGTGGAGAGGAAGTGGATTTGGTGAGAGGCGGAGAGATAGCCATGGGTGTAGGAAAGGGCTTGGAGTCAAGCATGTTATGACGGGTGAGGAGATCATGAATGTATTTGGATTGAGAGAGAAGGAGACCATCAGAGTTGGGAGTGACTTCAACACCTAAGAAATAGGATAAAGGACCAAGATCCTTGAGTGAGAAGCGGTAGGAGAGACTGGTAATGAAGGAGTTGAGAATGGAGGGAGAGGGTCCTGTGACAATTATATCATCAACGTACACAAGAAGGTAAAGTGGGGATGGAGAAGTGAGAATGAACAAGGATGGGTTGGCGAGGGAGGAGTGGAAGCCATAAGACAATAGATAGGTTTTAAGTTTGGTGAACCAGGCAAGGGGTGCTTGTTTGAGGCCATAGATAGCTTTGGAGAGACGACAAACAGAGGAGGGATTGGTGGAATCAACAAAGCCTAGGGGTTGAGTCATAAAGACAATTTCGGAGAGGGTACCTTGGAGGAAGGCATTGTTGACATCAAGTTGGTGGAGGGACCACTTTTGAGTGGTGGCAAGAGAGAGAAGAAGTCTGACAGTTGCGGGTTTAACAACCGGGCTGAAGGTTTTAGAGTAATCGACACCGGGTTGTTGATGAAAGCCTTTGGCGACAAGGTGAGCTTTGTACTTGTTAATTGTGTTGTCGGGGTTATATTTGATATGAAAAACCCATTTGCAACCAACGACATTATGAGCAGCGGAAGGGGGAACAAGAGACCATGTTTGATTTCGGGTGAGAGCCTGATATTCGTCAAGCATGGCATTTCGCCAGTGAGGAACGGATAGGGCTTTTTTGGTGGTGGTTTGAAGACTGTTAGGGGAGGAGAGGAGGGATAGATTGGCATATTTTGGTTTAATGATACCACGAGAGAGCCTGGTTGTGATGGTGCAGGAAGGAGGGGGTTGATTAGTGCAGTCGAGAGAGGTAGGTGTAGGCTGAGTTGTTGTGGTCCGATCAGGTAGTGTAGAAGGTTCGGCTGGATCAGTATGATTGGTGCGGTCGGGTGAGGAAGCGGGTGCGGTCGACTTTGGGGAAGGGGTACGGTCGGGTGAGGCATCTGGTGTGGTTGGGGTTGGGGGAGGGATACGGTCGGGTGATGTAACTGGTGCGGTCGGGGTTGGGGAAGGGGTGCCATCGGGTGAGGGGAGGTTGGGTGTGGGGAAGGGAAATAGCAATCCAGTCAAAGAAAGAGAAGGTGGCGGGCTGAGGTTGGGAGGTGGTGAGGGTAGAGTAAGGGTAGGATGATTCAACGAATTTGACATGGCGAGAAGTATTGACACGGTGAGTAAGAGGATCCAAGCAGTAATAGGCACTTTGGGAGGGTGAGTAGCCCATAAAGATGCAAGAAATAGACTTGGGTGCCAGTTTGTGGGGGGTATAAGGACGAAGCCAGGGGTAGCACAAGCAGCCAAAGCTGCGGAGTTTGGAGTAGTTGGGAGGGTGGTTGAAAATTCGAAGGTAGGGTGAGGTATTGGTAAGAGTGGGGGTAGGGAGGCAATTGATGAGATAAACCGCGGTAGTGAAGGCATAGGGACAAAGGGTAAGAGGAAGGTTGGCATGGGAAAGGAGGGAGAGGCCAGTTTTGACAATGTGACGATGTCGACGTTCAGCATACCCATTGTGTTCTGGAGTATCTGGAGGCGTGGTGAGATGGGTGACACCGTTATTGAGTAGTGAGGGTGTGAGTTTGAGATATTCTCCACCATTGTCGGAATAGAATTGAGTAATTGGACGGCGGAAGTATTTTTCAACAAGAGTTTTAAAGCGAAGAAATATTGTGTATGTGTCAGATTTGTTTTTGAGTGGGTAAATCCAGATATATTTGGTAAAGTGATCAACAAAAATGACATAATATTTGAAGTTGTCAAGAGAACGAACCGATGAGGTCCATACATCGGAGAAAATAAGATCTAATAGAGCTTTAGAATCAAGAGAGGAGACAGAGAAAGGCAGTTTATGGCTCTTATTAATATTGCAAGAACTACATGGAGAAGAACTGGAAGGAATAGATAAAGAAAAATTACGACCTAACAAACTAAGGATAGAAGGGGAGGGGTGTCCTAATCTATGATGCCATAAATGTGAGGAAATAGAGCTGGGGTGAGCTTGAATGGACGGAGGATTCCACAAGTAGACTCCATGCTCAAGTGTGCCATGGAGAAGGATGCAGTTCATCTGGATTTCCATAAGAACAAAAGTAGATTGTGAGAATTCAATGGTGGCATGATTATCTTTGCAAAGTTGGGAGATAGACAGAATGTTTCGTGTGATAAGTGGGACATGTAAAACATTATTGAAAAGAAGAGTTGAGGAGGAAGTGGAGTGAGAGAAGGAACCTATGTTGGAGATGGGGAGAGAGGAACCATCGCCAATGATAACATCGTCACTACCGTTGTAGGGTGGTGAAGGGATAGGTTGGAGAGGTCATTAGTAATGTAGTGAGTCGCGCCACTGTCAAGTAGCCAGGGTTTGGGTGGGGAGGGGGAAGGGCCGGTGGCTGAGTGAGCTTGAGGGTTGGAGGGATGGGGTTGGCGGGGAGAGGGAGTGGGAGGAGGGAACGTGATGGATGGGTAGGCTTTTTGGAATTTGTAGCACTGGGAGATGACGTGACCAATAATGCGACAGTATTGACACTTACCTTTGAATTGACCAGTAGTAGTGTCAGAGGAGGACCCGGTGGATTTGGAAGAGGGACGGTTGTAGGTGGGGCGAGTGTGGACAGTCATGGCAGTGGTGGGAAAAGGTGTTGGCGAGGTGTGTTGTTTTAAAGTGAGTTCGTGGTGGATAAGCTTTTTATGGAGGGCTTCAAAGGTGATGGGGGTGTCACGGGCATGGATAGAGTCGATTACTGGTTTGTAGGTATCGTAATCGAGGCTTTTGAGGATTTTGGCAATGATGTCCTCAGGATCCATTGGTTTCCCAAGAATGGCAAGTTTATCAGTGTAGGATTTGACAGCATGGATGTAGTCGGAAATAGAGAGATTATGTTTGGTGAGGTTGTCAAGGTTGTCCTTGATTTGGAGAATGTGGCCGTGAGAGGGATTGGCATAGGTTGTTTTAAGGATATCCCAGGCCTTTCGGGAGGTGGTGGCCTGGTGGACAAGAGGAGCAAAAGTGGGATCAAGAGTGCCAATAAGAGCACCAAGAATGAGACGATCTTGGCATCTCCAGGTAATGGCAGCAGGGTTTTTGGCAGTGGTGGTGGTGGTGGTGGCGGGTGTGCCGGGTTCAGTGGGAGAGGCGGCTATGGCTGGGGTGGTGATGATAATCTCATCGTCAGGTTGTGGGTGGGTACCGTCAACAAACTTTAGGAGATCGAGGCCAAAGAAGATAGATGTGATTTGAGAAGCCCATGTGAGGTATATGAGAGGGGTGAGAGTTCGGCAGGTGGAGAGATTGACAAGGAAGAGAGGTTGATCGGGTTGTGTTGTGTTGGTAATGGTGGTGGCGGCGGTTTCCATTAGGGTTGGTGTGGGTTATACCAAAAATTTTTGAAGTGAGGAAGAGGTTGGATCTTTTTCTGCTCTACACCATATGAGAATACAAGACTTGATTTCATTCACAGAGTACAATGGTATTTATAGTAGAAAGAAAGGAGTCTTAACTATGTAAGGAGATACTAGTTGCCTTATCTAAAATGCAATAGAGATGTGCACAATATTCGTAAGAGTAAGCTACAAGGAATGAACAACAGAAACCCTAGGGCCGGTGGCTGCTGTGTTCGATGCGGTCGGGTGTTGGCGCGGTCGGGTTGTGGGTCGGGTCGGTTAGAACCCGTAGTATCCTTAATATTTCCTGCCATACACACTCCCGATCTACACCCTTCTCTGCTTGCTTTCTCCTAACCCCAAATTTCGAAAACTGCCCAAGCCGAATGCTCACGCTCACTCAGCAAGAAAAACACATAGTCCACGTATTTTAGAAATAGAATATTATAATCTATGAATCAGTATAGTCGTACTCGTACCACAGGTTACATGCAGTATCTAAAAGATCTTCAACAAACTAAAATATTAAGGATATGGTTCTAGGAAAAGGACACAAAACTAAAGTTTAAAGCTTTAACAAGATTTGGTACTTAGTCTGTTCTGAGAACCATTGGAAACTAACGCAAGTCAATTATCTGACAAAGACCTATTTCCGCTCAACCTCAATCTCAAGTTGAAACACCACTTCCCCTCCCTCTAAATTCCATTGAAGATACCCATGGTAGGTAAGACTGATCTAACTACTTGCCATCTGCTAGATATTACATGTAAATGTAAAAAAAAAAAAAACAATTCCCCACATTAGTTGGTTAATTTTGGAACCAACATCTGTTTGCCGAATGCAATGTGTATAATATACAGAATATATGCGTTCCCAGCAAGCTTAGGATACACCACCAAGATTTGCACCAAGAAATAAATAACAAAAGCCATACTCACCTCGAGTTTTGTTAGATTCCAGTGCAGTCCATCAGATGTCACTTCAAGCAGGGAAAATGTATTGTACTCCCTCCGTCCCGAAAAAAGAGTCACACTTACCATTTTCATCTGTCCCCAAAACAGAGACACTTTTCTACAAGAGGAAATAAGTTTATTTCAATTTCACGAAGGTCCAAGCAAATAAAGCTACATTCATAAAAAACACTGTGTTATGTACAATGTGATTATTTCTTTCGAATGGGACGGACCTGCTTTCATCATCGTTATCATCATAATCAACATTGTTTTCATCGAGATTGCAGGGATCATCCACAAGCACAAGAAGGTCAATGTTTCTCTCTGAGAAAGGGATCATCTGAGTAAACTAGTTGTGAGATCCATTAGCACAATAGTAAGGGGTTTGGCACTGCCTTCTTTTCTCACCTAACAGAATGCAAATTGAAAAAAAAATTAAAAAATGGTGATGTTTCTCTTGAGCAATTAGCTGCTTGTTAAAGAGAATATGAAATCCCCACAAGCGTAAGAAAAGAAAAAGCAAGGAATGCAAATATCACCAGAAATGGAAAAAGAAAATAAAGATAGAAGGTAATCTAGAGTGTATTACATATGAATGTTGATATTTATCATATAGTATGGACCTGAAAGCATGTACCAGTCACGGCATGCGATATTTTTTTTCTCATATAAGCTACAGTTTAATCACAAATGAGCATCTTATTTTAAGACTTCTTTTTATTGGCATATGGGCATCAAATGTAACAAAAAGTGAGGCTTCTAAAATCATTCTATGTACATATCGTTTAGACTACACCATGAGACAAAGGTGTGGTCTGGCAAGGGATCCCTAAGCTTGTCCCGTCTGCTAACCGCCCTACTCGCTGCAAGGTTGACACCATTAAGGCCCTGCCCCGCAGATCTGAACCCCGCCCATACCTTAAAATTGAGATTTTTTTTATAGATATCTATATCAGTACTAAGAAGGAAATAATTAGCAGTAAACCATACACCCAACCAGAACCGTGTTCTAGAGATATCAAATCATCTAATTCCATGTTCAAAAGCAAGAATTAATACTTAAACCAGAAACAGAAAACATAAATATCCGTCCAACAAATTCATCCACATATAATTCACATTTATTCAAAGTGCATGTGAGTGCGATTTTATACACAATCAATAAATCGAAAATAGAAGGCAACCTTGATGGAATGATTGGATTTTATAAGTTACCACAAGACTTCCTCCATCAACTCGACTTAGATCAAACGGAAGTGGCAAACCTCAAATGAAGTTGTGATCATAAATTGAAGGGAGATTAGAGATGAGCACCGCAGCCGCATAAAATAATGATAGAGAGGCGATGAACAAATCTTCTGATGCCGTAAGTTCCATTTATATATAGAGGCTGCCTTGGAAAACCTAATGGGCCGAGTCATCTAAAATACCAATTCTAACCCTATCCTAGTACATTTAACTTTGTACCAAAACCGGCTAGAGCAAATATGGGCCGCAAAAGGCCCACTGAGATTAGATGTAGATAGAGGGCTGGGTCAGTTGTCATCGCAAGCCGTAATAGTGATATTTCAAAGAGGGAGTAAAGTACTTGCAACGGAAGATAACTTAAGGGAATGGATTTATTGGCACTTATTGTTAGTACCCGACTTGAAAATGAGTTTATTAGGACTTTCCCAAAAATACAAGGACTTTATAGGAATTAGAAACCTTGCAAAGACTTGTCCCGGATTCCCGAAATACCTCATTTATGGCAAAATCTATCAAAATAGGTAATAAATGGTTTCCTTAAAACCATGCAGAAACCCTAGCTTGAAAATCACGTCAGCCTGCATCCTTGGCCACGCGGCCACTCTTGTCACCGGCTTAAGGCATGGCCAGGCGGCCAACTTTGCTCCGGATGATCTCAGCCATCAGATCTTCCCCTCAGTTTACTATATAAACCAATCCCATGCTATTGGTTTAGGGGTCCGATTTTGAGAGCTCTAAGTCCGAATTTTGGAGCTCTTAAACACAATTTTATCCCTAATTAAGCATTCAAACACTCAAGGAGATCAAGGTTTATTTCTTGCCAACATAGGTAAGTTTTCTAACTTTTTCTTCATGTTCTTGCATCATTTTTAATGTAGATCTTTTATATTCATGTTCTTACATGTTATTCATAGTTTCTTCATATGTTTTGCATGTTCATTCATATGTTCATAATATGTTCTTCGCATGTTCTTCGTGTTCATAGATTAAAACCTTATTTATGCTATATTTAGGGTTGTGATCTTCATAATTACATGTTATTTCATAGCCGATGATGATCTAGGGTTCATCAACCCGAAGATGATCTAGGAACTACTTCTAAACCCTAATCTTTAGGTAATTCCCCCCTCACTATGCATGATCCCGATTCTTCTGCCTATTCTAATTCTCTGCGAACTACGCTGACCTGAGCTTCTCACATTGAGAGGAACGTAGGCAATCTTCGGATCCGGTCTAAATCACTAACACACTACTAACACATTCATCATGATAGAAAGACCGATCAATTCGGGCAATAGGAGTGATAACGTTCAATATTCTTCTCTTGTTGTAATTTGACCCCCGAACCCACTAAAAATGCTTTTTTCAATGTTTTGGCTTTAATTAAAACGGCGTGGCGACTCTCATAATTTTAATGTCGTTAAGAATATTCCTTTTGTAAATAAAAATAATCACAAGATACTTCCCATGCGTCGCTTCATCGGAAAGGGGTATTCACAGTGGCGACTCTGCTGGGGACTGCTTTGAAACTTTTTCAAACTTAGTGGGTCTAACTTTCGTCACATCATGATGCCTGCCATGTTTACACATGCACACACCTGCCATGTTTACACATGCACACACCTGCCATGTTTGCACATGCACACTTGCCATGTTTTCACGTGCCCCCTACAGTTAAGCCATGTTTACACATGCACCCGCACACTCCGCCATGTTAATACTTGTACCTTGTACCTTGTACCACGTACCCTTGTTATCTTCGCTTCAGTATTAGGGTCAAACAAAACTCTGCTATACTCCCTTGTACATTATTCTCTCTCTCTCTCTCTCTCTCTCTCTCTCTCTCTCATGCATTGCATCGCATCATCCTAACATTAAAAACTTCTCTCTTTTCTCCTTAAAAAGAATTAGTTTCTTGCCTCACACTACCACTAGTCCGTGTCAGCACTGCACAGGTCCCCATTACCCGGAGTATTCGATGTGCAGGAATTTGTGCGCTACTGTCGCACTCTTTTCGAGTCACTCATCAATTCCACTCACCATATACGGTGGGAACCTTTTACCTAACCCGTGTCAACCCACACTAGTATAGGTAACACACCTAGGTTTTGACCGGTTGGTTTGGCTAGCTTTTTCTTAATAGTCAATTAACGTGCTGTCTATGTCGAGTCATCCCCAAGTCAATGATGAATCGAGAACTTTGAGAGAAAGTGCACAAAAAAGTGATTTCCCTACAAGGGACGTGCCATGGTGAGATGAGTGTTTGTTGTCAAGATCTCCGCTCATCGTTAACTTGCGTAGGATGCAACATAGACATCACGTTAAATGCCTTTAAGGAAGGGTTAGTCGTAGGATCCGATGGTTGGTGGAAGCCGCTTTCCCTATAGGACCCTCGCCCAAATTGTCCGTTTGGGGGTGTGCAATGCAGGTGAAAAACGAGGGGTCTATAGACGTAGTAATGGCCTCCACTGATCGTAGTCTTCTAACTAGTTGCGAAAAAGGGGTATCCCTTCCAATCATTTAGGATGTAAATAATGTATGTTTTTGTAAATTAAAATATACTTTGCATGAGCCTTCCCCCTCTCCTAAAGCTTCATTGCCCTTCGACCTTTCAGCAAAGCAAGTTTGGATCCGTTCGGGTGGTCGACTACAACGTGAAGCTTCTACTCCGTACACGTTCTCAGTCTTGTCATCAGCAATGTCGACTCCCGTTTCAGCTTCAGCCTCTGCTCCTCCTACTAGTGCCGCCGAACTCAACATCGAGACCACTCTCAATGGTATTCCCCCAAGCCTCCAGAATTTCCTCGCCGGTCTCGAAGCCAAGATCAAGAATCTCGAAGAAAGCAACAAGATGTTGGAAGACCAGAACCAACAGTTGAAGGGTCACATTCAACAAAAGGGAACTAAACTGGCGCCCGATGGTGAGAATTTCATTTATGTCGAGGATGAAGAGGTCAATACCAACTGTCCCCCCAACACCAATGCCACTGCCTTCCCATTCCCAAGCTACCGCAATGTTCCACCTCCTTCTCTCTACACCCAACAAGGTTTCACTACCATGAGCAAGAACAAGGCTGTCTATGAACCTTCCCCCGAACTGCTTGGTGGCTACCTCTCTGCTAGCAAACTACCCGCACCCTCGTTGCCTCTGAGTATTGGGATGGCCGCTGCTACTACTTCCACTACTCCTCCCGTCATTCTGTCAGAATCTATACCCGACATCTCCAATCACCCTGTGGTCACGGCCATGCAAGAGCAAATGCGCAAGTTGATCGAGACCGTGGATAAGCAAAGTGCACCGACTACCAAGACAATCAACCCTAGCCAAGTGGGGGCTCTCCCCAAGGATTTCAAGATGCCTAAAGTGGCAATGTTTCATGGTGACTCGTGTCCTAAGACTCATTTGGATAGTTATGTGTTGGCCATGAGGGCTCGTGACTGCACCAACGAACAAATGGCTCGCGTATTCCATAGCACTTTGGATGGTATAGCTCTGCGTTGGTTCTTGGGGCTAGAACCAAGCGAAAGGCAAACGTGGGATCAAATCATTGCCATTTTCTGTGAGAAGTATCAAGCTAACTTGGATTGGCATGTGAATCGAACCGACCTTGAGAACACTATGCAAAAGCCCGGCGAGGCTATTTATGATTTTTACAAGAGGTGAAATCATCGGTTGTGCGAGGTCCAATACCCACCAAAAGCGAAGGAACAGAAACAGATATTCTACAAATGTTTATTGCCTGAGATGAAAGCAGCCATCGGCAATGCTTATTTCCCTGACTTGCGGGAAATGATTGACGCCGGAGTAAGGTACGAAGCAGGGTTCACTGGGATTGTGCCGCCAAAGGAAAGTCCAAAGACCAACAACAACAACTCCTTCCGCTACAAGGCTCCTACTGCGCCTGCGCCTCCTAGGGGCGGAAAGGAGGCCGTCGGCCAAGTGAATATGGTCCAGAAAGAGGTCCCGCTAGATGTCTAAGCCATAACAAGGAATGGGGCTCCACAATAGAGGGAGCATTTTGACGATTTTGGTATGCCCATGGGGAAGGTCTTTGATGTGTTAGTCAAGAAAGGTCTTATCAAGCCTTTAGAGAATTACCAACCCGCCTACCCAAGAACTGATTTGGACGCCTCTAAGTTCTGCAAGTATCACAAGCACATCGGGCACACAACGGATAGTTGTATCCAACTGAAACGCGTAGTTCAAGGGTTGATCAATGACAAGAAGATTGAAAAGCCGAAGGGTCCTAATGTGGTGAATAACCCTCTTCCTAACAATGGGGGTGGGGTGAATATGGTGCAAACATGCGAGATCAGTATCCTAGAGCTCATGGATGCCTTTGACAAGATAGGGCTCACTATTGTGGATATCTTCATGGCATTAGTGACGTTAGAAATCCTCGAACCATTAGAAGGACACCTCCCCCGTCTTGGTTGCGATTTATCAAAGTTTTGCCACTACCACAAGTGCACCGGTCACACTATCGAAGAATGCTTTGAACTCAAGAAAGCCGTGCAAGAGCTCATCCACAAGGAAGTTGTCGAAGACCCTAGAGATTATGTAGCTAGCAATGTACTCATGGTAGAACTTAGTGAGATCACTGATCCGGCCGAGCCTGTTGTGGCGGACTGTGATGAGATGGGTTGTATTTCAATGACTAATAATAAAGAACCTTCTTGCTACTTGTTGTCTTTAGAAGAACTAGTGAGTGAAGTCGAATCGCTAGAGGAAGAGAGTCCCAAACCCTCTCAACCTCTTTCTTGGGCCGAAATCTTTGAGGAGGCCGAAAAGACCGAAGTTTCGCCCCCTTGTCCTGACACGCCATTGTCTTTGGAGGAGCTACGTGCAGAAGTTTGTCTCCATACGAGATCCGGTCAAGTGTACCAATCCGACCCAAAGGGTGCAAAGAAAGTCTTTGGGAAGGAACCCGAGCAAGCCGACCTAGACAAAGAAGACCCTATCCTCACTCAACTCAAACAAACCCAAGCCCACATCTCGCTCTGGTCCCTACTCACCTCCCCCTAGCCCATCGCCTCATGCTCGAACAAAACCTCGCCGCCACCATGGTACCATCCACTATTACCCCGGAATACGTCACCCACATGATTGGTAATATCCATTATGGAAACATCATCACTTTCTCGGAGATAGACAAGCCAGTGTTCGGAGTTGATCATAATGAGCCTTTATACATCACTGTCGAGGTAAATGGCAAGAAAATTCCCCGTGTATTAATTGATAATGGTTCTGCTATTAATATCATGCCTTCAAGGATGATGGATGTGGTTGGCGTTCATGGTGTTGATTTACGCCCATCCAAGCAAACCATCAAAGCTTATGACTCTACATGCCGCGCCGTGATAGGCGAAGCCACCTTGCCCATTACCATCGGAACAAAGATCCTACCAACTGACTTCCACGTCATAGACATCCCCGCAACCTTCTCACTCCTCCTTGGCCGGCCATGGTTACATCAGTCGGCGCTGTCCCATCTTCCCTGCACCAGTGTGTGAAGTTTCAATCCGGTAATGAAGTGACCATCATCTATAGCGATCTCGTAACTGCCCAAGGGACGGACACCAAGGGCATTCCTGTCTTACAGATTCAGCATGGGGAAGAGAGCAGACTCTTCAACGGTTTTGAAATAGTGGCCCAGGCACAGATTTGCACCATCGACCTCACCAAAACAACGGATAAAGTGACACATGTTGTCAAGATACTGCGTAATATGGGCTTCATACCGGGGCTGGGGCTAGGTAAGCGCTTGCAAGGTCCCACAAGTCTGGTTGAAGAGGTTGATCATCGAGGGTTGTTCGGTCTAGGATACACCCTTACTCCTGAAGACAAGATGGAGCAACAAAGGATAGAATTGCTTAAAAAGATGAAGCTTCCCTACAAAAATCCTGAAATGCGGCCATACCGCCTGTCCCTGAATAGCCACTTTGTCAGGGAAGGCGAGGAGTTTTCGTGTGTTGAGTTCGCAGAGCCATGGATTGACCACACCGGGAAGCTGCAGAAAGGGTTCGAGATTTTCAGAGATGTGGAATTCGATCGGTCCAACATGAAGCTGACTTACATGGAATATGACAAAGCCACGGGCAGAGTTAGAACCATCAGGCATGAGTACTCCGCCAAGGTTGCAGATGACTTAGCAGATCAACTTGAAGCCGCAACCCTTGACAAGCCGACAGCAGAAACTGCAGAAGCGCCAAGAATGGCTGAGACGTGGGACGGCCAATATCTGCTTCAGCATCTGGGTAATCTGGGGCTGGACGACGACATGGTAGCCGCTATTGGGGATGAATCAGAGAAGGACGTGGATCCAAGGACATTGGTGGTACCCATGGGGGACAAGCTCAAGAATTGGTGCATCATTGGGGGCTACTCCGGAATTTATGGTGGGGACATTGGGGGTTACTCCTTCTCCTGTCGCCACTCCCGCAGCATCTCCTGTCATTCACCCAAAATCTCCGTCCCCAGAGTCTAGTGTTTTACATTTTGAATTTGGGTCTTCCTCCAAGTCTGACGACATTACGTCCGAAGATTATGATCTTGTTGCAAACGCTATTTTTCCTTTTGCCATGAATGAAACCCTCGACCTTTCCGAGTATCCCTCTATAGTCACTCTTTTAACTGATAAATTGGCTAATAATCAAACTAATGATATACACTTAGTTAATAATGATTCATTAGAAGAGGCAGACACAGACATATTAAATGATGAATACATTAAAGAGATCTCAGAACAGGTTATTAATCAAAAAGAATCTCGAGCCCAAGCTGCCGATGAGGTGCTAACGTGCGTGAATTTGGGAACCGAAGCCGAGCCTAAGAAAACGCAGATTGGAAGCTTCTTCAGCGGAGCCGAAAGGGAAGCACTGATTGAGCTACTTAAAGAATATGTGGATGTATTCGCATGGTCTTATAAAGACATGCCGGGGCTCGACAACTCGATCGTAGAACACAGAATCCCGACAGCACCAGACGCTAAGCCAGTCAAACAGAAGCTGCGCCGCATTAAGCCGGAATGGTCTTTGCAAGTGAAGAAAGAGATTGAGAAGCTACTTCGTGTGGGTTTCATCAGGGTGATCGAGTACCCAACTTGGTTATCAAATCTAGTGACTGTCAGAAAATCCAATGGTAAAGTCAGAGTATGTGTGGATTTTCGGGATCTCAACAAAGCTACGCCGAAGGATGACTTCCCCTTGCCAAATATCGACATGTTGGTGGACGCGACCGCCCATTATGAGGTCAAGTCGTTCGTTAATGGGTTCGCCGGATATAACCAGATCGAGACAACCGAGGAGGACCAAGAAGCGACCCCCTCCACAACCTCGTGGAGGACCATCAGTCGGCGAGTTCGAGCCGTGTTGAGAATGCAGTCTCCTCGGAACAAAGCCGAAAAGGAAGAACTCGTCAAGTTACTGCAACACCTCAACCATTTTACAACAGTGGGGGAGCCGACACTCAGAGAAATAGAAAGGGCCCGCGACCAAGAATTGAGTTCGAGATGTGAGTTCGCGTTATGCTGCCTCAAGGAATACCTCGCGAATACCCCAATCCTGCACCCGGCACATGGGAATGAACTTCGGACCCCAACACTAACGACAGAATCGTGGCCCTCGCGCCAGGAAAAGAAGATCAGTGAAAAACTGCAAAGATTTTTGGAAAAATACCCCCTCTCAGTCCACCGATAGACAAGAATAGGGACCCCTTTCGCGAAATTGTTCGACCAACTGAGACAAATGGGCAAGATGCAGCCTCTAGGAGAACATTCACTCCTCTCCGAATTACCATCCCTTCAACCATTTGAACCTACCAAAAGTTGCTCTTACCACCAAGACGAAGGCCACGACACCAACGACTGTGTCGTTCTACAAAGGAGAATCCAAGGCCTGATAGACGAGAACATGCTCACCGGCGTGAGAGGATTTTGGTTCTATAGGGAAAACGAAAACTTAGAACTCCTCGGTTGCTACGAAATCGAGCCTTATGTGAGGAACGGCCCAGAGGTACTCTCGCACCTGACTGCAGAAACGATTCACGACATCTCAAGAGAAATAGGGGATTTGAAGCAACGCGTCGACGCAATGACCAAAGCTCGAGGCGTGCCACAAGACTAGACAGAATGGCAGATTTGGATGGCAGCCCGCTCAAGGAACCAGTCAACCTCAGCAAGCTCAGACGCTACTATGACTAGACTCCCCTCCTACAAAAAAAAAATGTTTACTACGCAAAAAGAAGCCCGATAGACTGAAAACCCGCAAAGAGCGGTCTATGCAAAATAAGGGTGCGTACAAAGCTCGCTAGATCGAACACCCGCAAGGGAGGTCTAGGCAAAAGTTAGAGCATTCCCTCTTCTATCTTCCCTTTCTCTAAAATAATTCTAGTCAGACTGAAGTGAACTATGGTGACCTGAGCCCCTTAGTCCTATTTGTAAAAGGGGAACGTAGGCAGCCTTTCAAAAGGTGCGGTCTAAAAAACAAATAAACATCCAAATCCTGTCACAAAGCAATAAAGGTAGAAGTTGTGTTTTCCGAAAGCAAAAACTTTTATTTCTATAATCATTGCATGTTAACACTTATTTGATGAGTCTAAGCTTGACATACTTTTTGAATAAATAACCTATTCTGAAATTGAAACTAAAATAAAAGTAAACTAAATTAAACTGATGTGTTTGCAACAACTATGGAAGGATCCTCAGAATTACTCTTTAGTGCCACTCGTGCCTTCGGTCTCTTTCTTCTTGCTTTGACCACGGCGAATCTTTTTCTTGTTAGGGTTCTTGCAAAACCTCCTCTCAAATTCACTAACCCTTTTAGCTTTGACACTAGGAGTCTCCCCATCCTTTCTCTTCCTTGAAGTCCCCGCTCCATCTCCACTAGCCATGCTCTTGCTCCTCTTCCTCTCATAGGCCATCGCCTCCTTCATCCTCAATGAACAACTAGGAGCACAGGATGCCAAAATAGTGCCCCTTAGGGTCTCTAGAGTCTGCTCTGCTTGCCCAAGTCTCTCCATAAACCAATCCAAATACTCTCGTGATAGGTAGGTTTTGTTGGAGCGTGTGATGAGGGTCCTATGGCTAAAACCGGCCTCGCCCCACATTTGAGAAAGGAGAACCGAAGCGCTATCATCCAAATGAAGTATGCCAAAAGGAAAACGGGTCCTCTCCTCATCCCAACCCTCGGGGATGGTTTGCACTAGACCATATTGACGAAGTACTCTAGCAGGGTAGTAAAAAGTGGTCCCAGAAAATGACGGAACTTTAATCATGTGCAGTCCTACTTGCTTCTCCATCACATAATTAATGTGCCAATGGGGCACCACCCACTTGATGTCATCGGTTACCATCTCCGCCAAGTACCTTTCCCAACCCTTGAGAGTCATGCCCTCGAACCTCTCCTCCATACCTCTAATACGGTGCATCCATGGGGCCACCGCCGAAGAAACCGCTGGCTTGTTCACTCGGAGCCTTTCTTGTAACCACATAGTCAAAAGTCTATCACTGCCGCACGGCATCCCGCCATAAACCGCAAGATGAGGAATCCCACAAATGATCTCCCCAAGGATGGCCGGTACAATGTCATGTCCCGAACGAGCCGCATTTACCATGGTCAAACATCCCTCACTAGCACATCCGACTTCGGAAGGGAAAAGAATAGAAGCAAATAAACACAAGGCAAGATGGTCCAAAGAACGGTCCGAGGTCACATCCGCGTGCATGAAGTGCCTTGACATCCAAGAAAGGTCGACGTAGCCACCTCTACCATACTTACTAATGTCATCTGCGGGCACACCAAAGGTTATCAACTTGTCATGCAAAGAAATAAGATCAAAGGGCAATGCAAGTGTACCCTTCCCTTCACAACCGCAAAGCGCCTTAATGTCTTCATAAGTGGGTACCATCTCATTAAAAGAAAAGTTGAAAACATGAAGAGTGTTGTTCCAAAACTTCCCACAAGCTTGCAAGAGGTTAGTGTTGGAGTTCATGTGCAAGAATGACCAAAGACACTTGATCCCATAGCGCTTCTCAAACTTCCTACGACAAGGACCGGATATCTTGGCAACCCACTTCTCTAAAGAAGTTATGAAAGCTCCTTTTTTCAAGTCTAGAAAGCCTCGCATTGTGATCCATGGCAAAAGAAGAGCAAGTTGATGATTGGAACTCAAAATTGACCAAAAGAGCTGCTGTTACGAAGTTGAATAGGACACAAACTCCCATTAAATACTATACAACCCCCGATTCTTGCCAGGAAAAGGAAAACCGGAGGCGGCGCAGGACTTGGCCACGCGGCCACATATGCTCTTGGCCACGCGGCCGATGTTGTCCTTGGCCAGGCGGCCAACTTCGTCCTAGGCCACGCGGCCACTATTGCCCCATGCAGAAAATTCGAAGATTGATGCTCCCACTCCGCAATGGATCCATGCAAGCAACGTACCCTTCCCCATGGCTCATGCATTGTATAAAAGTAGGCACATTGTAAAGTAATTAGTTTGTAAAAATAGGTTCACAAATCATTTTCATTCTAGTACATAAATACATTTGCATACATATTAAATATTTGTCCAGTACATATTTGTTTCTACTAACTAACAGTGTAGGAAATAAAGATGGGAAGATGGGCCCCGCCTAATCAGAATCCTCCTACGTGGTGTCTCCACGCCGCGCTAAAGCTCGAGAGCTACCGGCACCCGAACTCCGTCCCCGAACCGCTCGACCACCAGTGTGAGAAGAGCCCGCACCGTTCGGAGACCGCTCGCGACGCTGGGGTGACGCAACGTCGTCCCTCTGACAAGTACATGAATGGTACGCCTCCCTCAGTAAGCGCATCAACACGTTCTCCCGCCGGGCTGAACGGATATATGCCTCCCGAGTCACCTGAAAGGGAAACCAAGGCAATGGTTACAATGCAGAAATGACAAGTATGTGTGTGCATGACTGAGATAAATCATAAGGCCGTACCCCAGCATCGGGCGGAGGAACGAATGTCTCCTCAACAAGATCTGCATCAGTCGGCTCCAAGCTCAGCTCTACCTCCCGGCCGCCCCTCATCACTCTCACGCTACTCGAGCGAAGGGGCATGTCAACCAAAGGCCGACTCCGACCAACATACCGGGCCGAGCTCGATCCCTCTCCCGATAGCATCCTAGCCCGAACCTGAGGGCTGATTAACCGGGTCCGCACATAGCCGGCGTAGTAATCACTCCCTCTGTAATGCTATGCCGGAGTGGGAGCCAAGAAAGTCGCCAACCTCGCGGGACGGAGCATATCCCGAGGAGGGTCATAAGGAGCCCACGGTAACGTACCAGCCCTGTGCTGACGAACCACCCTCTCTCTGAGATACATGGCCTCCCCGGTGAGACCCACAAGCAGAACCCTAGAAGCGGTCAACTCCACTACATAGGGACCCACCGAAGCCTCATTGGCCGGACTCCATGGGTAAAATCTAACCCCGACAGGCTCAGACATCGCGAATACCCTCCTCAGATCAGCAGCATCCACCGTCTTCCTATCCCGGTTTCTGCGGGGAGGAGCCCTGTTGCCCTTGCACCAGTACGACATGATGGGAACAACCTTGTTGGCACTCATCACCAACTAAAAAGGGGCGACACCGAAGATCTCGTACACCCAAGCCTGTGCATACAATGAAAGAGAAATTTCAGACCAAAAGATAGAGCAGAAATCTCAACAATGTGAAAAGGAAGGTTAGTCAAGAGCATACCTCAAAGGCGAACTGAAACCCGTCAAAGGCCGACGAGCTAGCCCTCGAGAAATGGTCTAATGACCGGTAAATCTCAGCCAAACCGGCTCCACCCCAAGAAATCTCACCGACTTGGTCCAAGTCCACCAAAGCCTCTAGCAGTGAGTACCTACAGACAGTAGCCCCACTGGGAAATAAGATCTCTGAAAAGCTGTACCATAAGAACAGCCGGACCAAACAATCCAAATCATACTCCCCCTACCAAAGGCTTCAATAGCCACCTCCACCAAACGGTTCACCTTCCCGGCCTCCACTCCATAACCCTTGACACCTCCTCCCAGATCAGTGTCAACTCCCAGCAGAGCCTGTCTATAGTCTCGCCGCTCCGCCAAGCTCTCATCAAAAGGCAAAGGGGTAGCAGTAAACCTCAACCCCGTGATAGCCGCGAAATCCGTCGGCGTGACGGTAATCTCTCCCCAACTAAAGTGGAAGGTATGGGTGGTGTCCCACCAGAACTCCCTGCACACCTCTATCACCGCCGCCACCTTCAGGGTGCCCCCAACCATACGGACACTGTCAAAGAATGGGCCAAAGCCCATAGCCTCGATCCGAGCATGCAAACCGCCCGGTCCCTCCGGCAGAGACACCCACAGTTTGCCCACAGTCATTGTGGACCCACGAGCCTTGATCCTCTGCAGGTAAACACAGCACAGGTATGTTACACTCCTAGCAATTTACATTTCTAGCAATCTACATTTCTAGCAAATTATGATTCTAGCAATATATATTTTGTAAAAAAAGAGCGAAAAAGGTGAAAATGAGAGGAGCGAAAATTTGAAATTTACCTCTCGTGTCTCCGGAAGACCCATCGACCAGTGACGCTCCGAGTCGATGTAGAAATCGTAGTCTTGATCAAATGTTGACCGAAGAAGACCGTCGCGAAAGTTCTGAGTCGCCGCTCGTGGTCTCAAACCGCCCCGTGGAATCAAGGGCGCCGCTTCAAAACCCGCTCCTGGGTCAACCCCTACATTTCCCTCGCCCTGAGCATCACCGTGCCCCTCTCCTTGTTTCTCTTGTTGTGGAAGCATATACCCACCTTGGCTCGGAAAATCCCTGAATAACGCCTCATTGATCCAATCTGCCATAGCTTCGAGAAATATGTGAAATGAAGTCTTCAAAATTATCAAAATCTGAGCTTTCTCTCACTAAAAACTCAACTTTCTCTCTCTAACTCATCAACAATGGAGGAAGGAAGAAGAAGAAAGAAGAAAAGAAGAAGAAGAAGAGGGAGGGTTTCTGGTGATGTGACCAAGGAGTCAGCCCGACGGCGACCTTGGCCACGCGGCCACTTATGCCCTCGCTATCCCAGCCGTCAGATTAGCGATCCGCGTGAAGGAGATCTGACCACTCAGCGTTCTTGGCCACGCGGCCACTATTGCCATTCGATGACTTTGGCCATGCGGCCAACCTTGTCCCTTCAGATAAAATTCCATTTTTGCCCTTGATCTTTCCCTTTAATTCATTTTAAATGCCCTTAGCACTAGTTTGACTAATATTCGTTACCTTTGGGTACGGAAAGCCCCTTAAAATTTCCATTCTTCACCGAATATTTGCTTAGGATTCGTATGGTTGTAGAGACTTCGGCGCCTCTATGACATACGCATCCTAAATCGATCGCGATTGGCAGAAGCCTCGGCGTTTCTGTTTGCGAGAGATCCAGCATCTATTATTTTAGCATTTCCTAATATTTGCTTAGGATTCGTATGGTTGTAGAGACTTCGGCGCCTCTATGACATACGCATCCTAGATCAATCGCGATTGGCAGAAGCCTCGGCGTTTCTGTTTGCGAGAGATCCAGCATCTATTATTTTAGCATTTCCTAATATTTGCTTAGGATTCGTATGATTGTAGAGACTTCGGCGCCTCTATGACATACGCATCCTAGATCGATCGCGATTGGCAGAAGCCTCGGCGTTTCTGTTTGCGAAAGATCCAGCATCTATTATTAGGATTCGTATGGTTGTAGAGACTTCGGCGCCTCTATGACATACGTATCCTAGATCGATCGTGGTTGGCAGAAGCCTCGGCGTTTCTGTTTGCGAGAGATCCAGCATCTATTATTTTCTTAGGATTCGTATGATTGTAGAGACTTCGGCGCCTCTATGACATACGTATCCTAGATCGACCGTGGTTAGCAAAAGCCTCAGCGTTTCTGTTTGCGAAAGATCCAGCATCTATTATTAGGATTCGTATGGTTGTAGAGACTTCGGCGCCTCTATGACATACGCATCCTAGATCGATCGCGATTGGCAGAAGCCTCGGCGTTTCTGTTTGCAAGAGATCCAGCATCTATTACTTTAGCGCAATCGGCAGGAACCCTGGCGATCCTGATTGCGTTTACCATTCCATCTTGGGATTATTTAGACGACGTAGTCTTTATTTTCCAAAATAACTTCATTGCTAACGAATGTTCGTTCTTCATACAAGATAGTATCTGTAAGTTTATTATCCGCAGCAAAAGTTCGATGTCTCGTCTTTCCCAAATAATTCTGAACTACGACCGGCTTGATTCCTCTGAGGATACGCCACCCGACCGACGCGGTCATCTATCATCCCCAGCAGGTGCATTTTCCCCAGCAGAATACGTTGCTCCCCATCAGAGGACAGTCATTCCCAATTTCCCATCAGATTTGAACTACGTTTGGCTTGATTCCCCCGCGGATACGTAGGTCGCCTGCCAAGGTTCAGCCGTTCCCTCACCTTTCATCTGTTTTGAAACTCATGTTTCAGACGGATCCTTCTTTTATCGTCGACCCCACATTGCCTTGCAAGAAGCGTCGCCGAGGGGCTACTGTTAGTACCCGACCTGAAAATGAGTTTATTAGGACTTTCCCAAAAATACAAGGACTTTATAGGAATTAGAAACCTTGCAAAGACTTGTCCCGGATTCCCGAAATACCTCATTTATGGTAAAATCTATCAAAATAGGTAATAAATGGTTTCCTTAAAACCATGCAGAAACCCTAGCTTAAAAATCACGTCAGCCTGCATCCTTGGCCACGCGGCCAACCTTGCTGCGCGCCTACCTTGGCCACGAGGCCATTCTTGTCACCGGCTTAAGGCATGGCCAGGCGGCCAACTTTGCTCCGGATGATCTCAGCCATCAGATCTTCCCCTCAGTTTACTATATAAACCAATCCCATGCTATTGGTTTAGGGGTCCGATTTTGAGAGCTCTAAGTCCGAATTTTGGAGCTCTTAAACACAATTTTATCCCTAATTAAGCATTCAAACACTCAAGGAGATCAAGGTTTATTTCTTGCCAACATAGGTAAGTTTTCTAACTTTTTCTTCATGTTCTTGCATCATTTTTAATGTAGATCTTTTATATTCATGTTCTTACATGTTTATTCATAGTTTCTTCATATGTTTTGCATGTTCATTCATATGTTCATAATATGTTCTTCGCATGTTCTTCGTGTTCATAGATTAAAACCTTATTTATGCTATATTTAGGGTTGTGATCTTCATAATTACATGTTATTTCGTAGCCGATGATGATCTAGGGTTCATCAACCCGAGGATGATCTAGGAACTACTTCTAAACCCTAATCTTTAGGTAATTCCCCCCTCACTATGCATGATCCCGATTCTTCTGCCTATTCTAATTCTCTGCGAACTACGCTGACCTGAGCTTCTCACATTGAGAGGAACGTAGGCAATCTTCGGATCCGGTCTAAATCACTAACACACTACTAACACATTAATCATGATAGAAAGACCGATCAATTCGGGCAATAGGAGTGATAACGTTCAATATTCTTCTCTTGTTGTAATTTGACCCCCGAACCCACTAAAAATGTTTTTTTTTCAATGCTTTGGCTTTAATTAAAACGGCGTGGCGACTCTCATAATTTTAATGTCGTTAAAAATATTCCTTTTTTAAATAAAAATAATCACAAGATACTTCCCATGCGTCGCTTCATCGGAAAGGGGTATTCACACTTATAAAAATACTTATAAGCATCAAAAGATTTAGAAAATCTACAAGCTTCATTAATAACCATAAAGCCTCTTAAAAGTTCAAATAACAACAAGATCCAGTTGCTATGAATCAAATGTTCCGTATGCCTAAAGCACTGCAGATCAGATGGTCTTATTTTTGTAAGAGCACAAAATACAATTATGTGAGATTTAAGTGTTGGGATTGGAGTCCAAAACTACGAGGAAACAAAGAGGAGAAGGAGTCTAAGTCATGGGGAGTTGGTAGTGGTCAAGAGAAGTTCAAGGAGGAGGAAACAAGCTGCTATGGAAGGCTGAGGGGTGTCACCAAGACAAAACGGGGAGGGACAATCTGGTGGACCGGGCGCTCGCCCGCCTGACGGGATAGACCCAGTTTTTGTCATTATTTCCTATTTTGATGCAATCTCTTCCAAACAACTTAGGTCTTCCTTCTACACCTATATAAGCATAAACCCGTCCATAATATTGTGGGCTTGATAGGAGAAATTTAGGATATCAAGGAGAGCCACAAAATAGTGTCTAGGAGGGGGCCGGGGTCTAGGAGAGCCATGGGGAGTGATCCTACAACCCGGCCATGGTTATATTTCTTGTGTGTTCTTAGGGGAGGTGAGATAATAATATATTGGTGAGAGAGATTGTTCTTGGAGAGAGGCCATGATAGATCTATGTGAGTGCATGCGCAAAGTTGTAATAATCTTCATATATTATTATAATGATATCCTGGCTAAGTACTCCCAGATGTAGTCATGAGTTGATGACTGCTAGTATGGGCTAGTGGATGCAAAGATCCCTTAAATTCCCCCAAAAACTGGTATCAAGAGCTTTGGTTTGAGATTCGGGAGATCCAAGGTGAAGAAAGAAACTGCAGATTTTTTTTCGTGCAATGAACGTTCTTGGTGCAGCGCACATGCAGATGTCGTGTAAGTGCAGATTCTTCATGTGGAAGACATGCAAGATTAATCTGAGAGCTGCTAGGGTTTATTTATTGAAGCAAGAACGTGCCAAATAGGTCACAATCGTGAAGAAGATCAGACAGTCCGAATAGTTCATTTGTTTCTTATGAGATCTGCAGAGATTCGAGGTGGGATTTGGAGATACAGAGATCAAGATGGATACGGAGGTGTTCAAAGGATCTTGGGGCAGTCAAGGTGGTTGGAGAAAAATATGAAAGAAGAGGAAGAATGCATCAAGAACTGCGTAAGCAACCGACGATGCAAAGGTGAGTGGTATAACCCAGTTTGACCATGTGAGAAGAGGAGGCTTCTCGCAAATGACAGATGGGAGTTAGGAGGATGCTGTACTCTACCGATAACATCAAATTCATTTCGGGTGGGAGAAAGAGGCGTGAAGACCGTCCTATTGGTGTAAAACGGAGAGACATCAATGAACGGCATGTTAGGGGGGAGTGACTCAAAAGTTGCAACGCGGTGGGAGTCAAGTGGCCCTAACAGAGAGCGACAAAAGGTCACATGAAGACAATGCAAGAAACAAGGTATGTCCGAGTTTCATGGGGAGAATTGCAAGGGGAGTTGATCTAGGATGGAGAAGGTGAAGTTAGTCTTGCAAAGAAATCAAGGTAGGAGTTGATTTGGGGAGGCAAGAAGAATCTAACATGGAGAGGTTGAAGTGTCGCTTGGTTTTAACTCGCCTTATTACTTGGGCATGGAGGCTCATGGTGGAGGAGCGTGGAGGATCAACATGGTGAAAGGAGGAAGGAATGAGGATCTTAGTGCATGGCGTCACAATATGTGGTGGAGGTCATCTTCATGGTGGGAGTTTGACGGGGCGGTTTCTATGCTTATAGGTTTAGTCTCCGGGTGGGAGATTGTAGGGATTGGAGTCCTAAACTACGAGGAAGCAAAGGGGAGAAGGAGTCTAAGTCATAGGGAGTTTGTAGAGGTCAAGAGGAGTTCAAGAAGGAGGAAACATGCTGCTACGGAGGGCTGAGGGGGGTCACCGAGCAAGACAAAATGGGGAGGGACAATCTGGTGGACCGGGCGCTCGCCCGCGTGACGGGACAGACCCAGTTTTTGTCATTGTTTCCTATTTTGATACAATCTCTTCCAAACGACTTAGGGATTCCTTGTACACCTATATAAGCATAAATATGTCCATAATATTGTGGGCTTGATAGGACAAAGTTAGGATATCATGGAGAGCCACAAAATAGTGTCTAGGAGAGGGTCGGGGGTCTAGGAGAGCCATGGGGACGATCCTACAACTCGGCCATGGTCATATTGCTTGTGTGTTCATGGGGGAGGTGAGATAATAATATATTGGTGAGAGAGATTGTTCTTGGAGAGAGGCCATGCTAGATCTATGTGAGTGCCTGTGCAAAGTTGTAATAATCTTCATATATTATTATAATGATATCCTGGCTAAGTGCCCCCAGATGTAGTCATGTGTTTATGAACTGGGTTATCAAACATTGGTGTTATTTGTTCTTTCATATTATATTATCATGTGTTGATTGTTTTTTTCATGTTGATGACTGCTAGTATGGGCTAGTGGATGCGGAGATCCCCCAATTCCCCAACATTAAGAAATGGTCTTCTATGGATTACTCAAAAAGAAAACATAAAATATACTGTTAACGGCATAGCAAAGAAAATAACCCATGAAAGAAATCCTCCCCTCATGGCCTAGCCTCAGAATCTAGCTTGTAAACAGCTGCAATAGTACATAAGTGAAGGGCCAAATGCACATCAAAGTGAAATGTAAACAAAAGCGAAGCAATAGCTGATGTTCCTAAAAGAACAATGTTTTTATTCAAATTTATCTATAGTGAAGGAAATTTTTGTTGGGTTTCGGAGTAACATGCGCAGCGGAAAATAGCATTTAAAATTTTAATAGAAACCCAAAGCCATAGATCCGTTCATATGATTATATCAAATACATACAATATAAATACTAGAATACTAACCCTTGATGACTTTGATTTCTAGCCTTTGATCTTGGTGGAGATTTAGAAACTTGATCACGAACACAAAGCTTAAACACGAACTTTGAAGATGATGAGTTTCACCCTCTAGCGGTATCCACACCACGAACGAATATCAAGGAGCTTCTTGATCTTGGTTGCTTGACCAAAATTGAGGAACACGTTTTCTCAATTGTATTTTGACTATATGGAATATAATTGTGTTTGATCTTGTTCTTCAATCTAGGGATTTCTTAGAACAAGAAATAACTCTCAAAAAACTCTTGGAGGCTTTCAAAAACACATAGACTAATTAGGGACGAATTAGGGCTGTTTATATACAAGTTAGACCTATTCCAAATAGGTAACTTATGTCTAAACCCGCAAGAAAACGGATTAAGGAAGTTTCCTCCCAAAACCGACTGGTCCGGCCGGGTATGGCAAGTGGTCCGACCGGACCATGCAGGTCCGCCCGGGTCCTTCCATTGGTCCGCCCGGACCTCCTCTGTTTCTAGTTTTCTTCTTTTAATTCTTTAAATCCCTCAATGGTCCTTCAATCCAATATTCCAATATAGTCCCTTTTGGATTCGTTCTATTGTGTGTAACCCTCTAGGATTATACTAAGTTGGCAATGGGTTCAAACATGAAACCATAAGATATGATTAGGTTCTAGCAAACCGTCATACCTACCCAAATAGTATAACTAGATACAAGTTCGCATTCCTTTAGAATATGTCACAATCCTTTTGTCCATGATGTCATTGAACACAAGTCATGGTCAACAAGTCAACTTGTCTTTGTTCAATACTTCCTCGATTCCGAATATGTTGATAATCCAAATGACAGTAATCCAATCAATTCATTTGAGTCCGACCGAACATTTTCATCAGCATCATTCCTACGAGTGGCCCAACTTGACATCTCTCCATAGAGGGACAAATCCATTTAGCTTATTATTCTTCCCTACATGAATCCGATTATGCCAATCATACCCTTTATAACTACCCGGTTAAAGATAGCATTTGAATATGTCAAACATAATGTTCATCAAGTGGAAGACCATACTAACTTCATGTCTAAAGATTCAAATGACACAACTAATATGAGATATATATATGACATTGACCATGACATAAATCTCATAGAGCGGGTCATGTCCAGTACTAAATAAGTACCCATAAATCTAACACGATCATCCCATGATCATTTAGCCTTTATACTAATACCAAACAAGTAATAGGGACGGGGATTATTATAAGTAAACATGAACAACAATAATAATCAAAACATCTCTTTATTAATATGAAATAAGTGATAACAATTACAACGTTTATTGTGCCTAGGGCACCAACAATCTCCCACTTGCCCTAGGCCCAATCTCCCATGTATGTAATACCCATGGACCTAACATGACCATCATGTTTAGCTTGTGGAAGTCCCTTTGTTAGCGGGTCCACAACATTGTCATCAGTAGGTACTCTGCATATATTCACGTCTCCCCTATCAACGATCTCTCGAATGATATGAAAATGCCTAAGTATGTGTTTGGATTTCTGATGTGCTCTTGGTTCCTTTGCTTCAGCAATAGCACCATTATTATCGTAATAAAGGACTATTGGATTAGCAATACTAGGAACCACTTCTAGTTTAATGATGAACTTCTTAATCCAAACAGCTTCCTTTGCAGCACCCGATGCAGCAATATACTCAGCTTCCGTTGTAGAATCAGCGGTTGTACTTTGCTTGGAACTCTTCTAGCTTACAGCTCCACCATTTAACATAAACACAAAACCCGATTGCGAACGACTGTCGTCTTTGTCGGTTTGGAAGCTTGCATCCGTGTAAGCATTTACAACGAGATCATCTTCCATTCCTCCATAGACCAAAAACGAATCTTTAGTCCTTCTCAAGTACTTAAGAATCGCTTTTACAGCCATCCAGTGATTTTCACCGGGGTCAGATTGATATCTACTTGTCATGCTCAAAGCATAAGATACATCCGGCCTAGTACAAACCATGGCATACATGATGGACCCAATTTCCGAAGTATATAGAACATCATTCATTTTCTCACGCTCATATTTTGTCTTAGGACATTGAGTCTTGCTTAGAGAAACTCCATGTAATACTGGTAAGGTTCCTTTCTTATAATTTTCCATGCGAAATCTTCTAATGACCTTGTCAATGTATGTACTTTGGCTTAAACCAATTAGCTTCCTTGATCTATCTCTGTATATCTTAATGCCAAGTATGTATGCGGCTTCACCTATATCTTTCATCGCGAAGCACTTTCCTAACCAAGTCTTTACAGACTGAAGTGTAGGAATATCGTTTCCAAAGAGTAATATGTCATCCAAATATAAAATAAGGAATAGCACTATGCTCCCACTAATCTTCTTGTAAACACAAGGTTCATCTTCGTTCTTGATGAAACCAAACTCTTTGACCGATTCATCAAAACGAAGATTCCAACTCCTAGAAGCTTGCTTCAATCCATAGATGGATCGTTGCAATTTGTATACCTTAGAATCTTGTTTAAAACCTTTTGGTTGTGTCATATACATATCCTCTTGTAGTTTTCCATTTAGGAAAGCAGTTTTGACATCCATTTGCCATATTTCATAGTCATGATATGCGGCAATGGCAAGCAAAATTCTTATAGACTTGATCATTGCTACAGGTGAAAAGGTTTCATCAAAGTCAATACCATGAACTTGCTTATAACCTTTCGCTACAAGTCTAGCTTTGTAAGTATGCACCTTCCCATCCATGTCAGTCTTCTTCTTAAAAACCCATTTTCATCCTATGGTTTTTACACATTCGGGTGCATCAATCAAGTTCCAAACTTGATTAGCTTGCATGGATTGCAATTCAGATTGCATGGCTCCAAGCCACTTATCCGAATCAGGAGAAGACATCGCATCTTGGTAGGTGGTTGGTATTTCGACGAAAACGACTACGTTATTACGAAATGAAATTCTATCTTTTCTTTCTCCTCAACCCGGGACTCCCTTCTTTCTACTTCAACAGAGTTAGACGCCATCATTATCAATGATCTCCACCTCATTACTATCCGTTATGAGAAAACCATATCTCTCGGGCTCGGACCGTAACCTACCAGATCTGCGAGTTACTTGAGTATTTTGAACAGGCTCCACAATTCCTTGTGGTTCTTGTTCTTGTTCCACTATCGGTTCAATGTCATTTTCTGGGTCTTGAATTTCTTCAAGATTTATTTTACTCCCACTGATTTCTTTGGAGAGAAACTGTTTCTCTAAAAAGATACCAGTTCGGGCAACAAATACTTTGTTGTCCGTTTGGTTGTAAAAGTAATATCCTTTAGTTTCCTTAGGATATCCCATGAAAATACATTTATCAGATTTGTGCGCAAGTTTGTCAGAGACAAGCCTTTTGACAAAAGCTTCGCAACCCCAAATCATCATGAAAGACAAAAAAGGTTTCTTTCCGCTCCACATTTCATATGGAGTCTTTTGAACCGATTTAGTTGGAACTTGATTTAGTGTGAGAGCAGCGGTTTCTAGAGCGTAACCCCAAAAGTATAAAGGAAGAGAACTCGACTCATCATTTATCTAACCATGTCCAACAAGGTTCGATTCCTCCTCTCAGACACACAATTCCATTGTGGTGTTCTGGGTGGAGTCAATTGTGAAACTATTCCACAATTCTTTAGATGATCATCGAATTCATGACTCAAGTATTCTACACCTCGATCCAATCAAAGTGCCTTAATACTTTTGCCAAGTTGTTTTTCTACTTCATTTTGAAATATTTTAAATATCTCAAATGATTCACTTTTATGTTTCATTAGGTAAACATACCCAAATCTACTATAATCATCAGTGAAGGTTATGAAGTATTGAAACCCTCTCCTAGCATTGCTACCTAATGGTCCGCATACATCGGAATGTATCAACCCTAATAAGTCGCTTGCCCTTTCACCTAGCTTGGTAAAAGGTGTCTTAGTCATTTTTCCAAGAAGACACGACTCGCAAGTATCATATGACTCAAGATCACATGAACCCAAAAGGCCATCCCCATGGAGTTTTGAGATACGCTTCTCATTAATATGACCAAGACGGCAATGCCACAAATAAGTATGATTAACATCAATAGGTTTAGATTTATTATTTACATGATAGACATTGTCATTATTTTCATTCTTGACATTCAAGACATAAAGGCCATTAAATGAATTAGCAATACCATAAATCATATCATTTAAATAAATAGAAAATCTCTTATTCTCAATAAGAAATTTAAAACCTTCATTATCCAAACAAGAAATTGAAATAATATTTCTACTTAAATCCGATACATAATAGCAATTATTCAAAACAAGTATTAAACCGGAAGGTAAAGTGAGTTCATAAGTTCCTACAGCTAATGCAGCAACTCTTGCTCCATTTCCCACTCGTAGGTCCACTTCATCCTCTTTAAGCAGTCTCCTATTGTTTAGTCCCTACACATTTAAACAAAAATTGAGAACCACATCCGGTATCCAATATCGAAGAATCAGTGGTAGAAAGGAGAATATCTATCATATAGATACCTGAAGTTGACGCAGTCCCACTGCTCTTCTTCTTCTTTTGCTCTTCCTTAAAAGCCTTGCAATTACGTTTCCAATGACCAATTTCTTGACAATGGAAATAGATTGCATCCTTTTGTGAATCGGGTTTTTCCTCAGAAGCCTTGGCAACCTTTGCCTTGCTTATCTTGGGTTTGACAACTTTCTTACCCTTTCCATTGGCACATGCCTTTTTGGAGAAAGGGATGGAGATCTTACAGGTCTTCTCTTCACTATGAATGCATTTGCAGAGGAGGATGAAGAAGATACCTTATCTGTCAAAGGATGTTAAAGCTCAGTTGTTGGATCCAAGTCTTAGCTGTTGAGATAACCAGCTCAGCTGTTGGCTCAGCTTTCTCAGCTGTTGGCATAACTTGCTCAGCTGGTCCTATACCCTGCTTGGCTTTTTTGATCTCTTCAATTTGTTGTTGTAGAGATAGATGGAAATCAAATTCTTCTTCATCAATCTCCATTACACCACTGGAGCTACTTGCTTTCTTAACCTCAGACTCTCCTTCACTCACTGTTGCTTCATTATCAACATAGTAGTGCCCTAACTCTTTCTCCACTGAAAGTGGTTTGCTCATTACTGTCAATAGGTAAAGAAGAGGTTTGGGAGGTTGATTTTGATGGTTCACTATATGTTGAGGAGGAGGAGGAGGATGGTGGTTCATCAATCTTCTTCTTGCCTGTCTTTTTGACAGCTATGGCTTTCATTTAGCAGGGGACTTAGTTGTTCCTCTAGTGGCCATTCTGGTTACTGAAGCTTCATCAGGTCCAGGTTTAGATGTTGGGACCTTCTTGGTTGCCTTAGTTGTTGAGGGTTTGGCTTTGGAGGACTTAGTTGTTCCCTCTTTAGAACCTTTGAGAGGGATAGTTTTCTTGTCAAACTTTTTGGAGATACTAAGGGGAACTAGTTTAAGCCACCTAGTGTTGAGAATGGCTGGGAGGTCTTTGAGCTTCTTTGCCATAATCCCACTCATGAATCTGAGCAGGTTTGGTATGGTGGATCTCACATAAGGTTTATGGAAAGATGGAGAAATGGCAAGATTGAAATTTTCAAGCATTATTGTGCACCAATTCACTTTCCTTCTAATGAGACCAAGAGCAATTTTCCATTCTGTAGAGCTCAACTGGTCTAAGGAAGACTGTTTTCCACACATTCCTTTGATAACCACATCACTAAGGGCTGAATTGTTGATGGACAAATTCTTCTTCAAAATTGATTTGTTCTTTACAGAATCATTGTCAATATCTTCTTGATTGGTGAATTACTTGTAGTGAACACTGAATTTCGTATCCAACTCTTTGCTCCAAATGTTGGTTAGAAGGCTACTGTGATTTGAGATGGCATAATTCGTATGCACATCTTCAGGTTTGATGATCATTATGACATTTTGGAAGACACATCGAATAGAACTATCTCTCAGCCTAGTTCCAATTCGATATACCTCCAAACAAGCATTCTCAAGAATTGGATTCTAGCAGTTAACATGTTGAGAAGATCATTGTTTTCTAGTATTTCTTTGACATAGGTACCTATTTCACTTTCAAAGAAATCATTTTCAATGTAATATCCATGAGATTCTTCAGGAAGAGCCATTGATTTTGAGAAAAGGAAATGAAAACAGGGGCTAGGGTTTGAAATAAAGGATGCAAAATCGATGAGAAATTCGAAGGGATTTATTGTTTCTGGTTATATGAGGGGTAGTGATAGTAAATAGATCGAGGTTGAGAAGGTGGGGACAACATAACACACTACAAATTTAATATTGACCATCACTTCTCAG
The DNA here is from genome assembly GCA_026119855.1 of Campanula takesimana. Classification (NCBI taxonomy): domain Eukaryota; kingdom Viridiplantae; phylum Streptophyta; class Magnoliopsida; order Asterales; family Campanulaceae; genus Campanula; species Campanula takesimana. The sequence continues at coordinate 85,619 of JAOWBW010000011.1, forward strand.
AATTGCCACACTTTTGTACCAATAGTACAGATTTGGTGGTCAAATCAGTCGATATTTTGAACATAAAAAAATATTCAACAGCTAAGTCTATAACCATACCCTATTATGGACAAACATAAATTATTTGTGTATAAAATAAATATGCACTTAGCTGAATAATCACACTAAGTTTATTTTCTTTGTTCTTAGCTGTAGAACAAATACTCAGTTCATTTCTTTGAAAAATGGGAAGACTTTCCTCTAAGTTCTGTCCCAAGAAAATGACACAAACTGCTAAAAAATTGATTTTTACAATTCCTGCAGGGGAGGAGACAGAGAGGGATAAGTTTGAAAGATATTTTAGGTCATATGTTATTCAAAGTGATCATAAATTGCATGAGGAAGTTGAGCAGCTTCCTCTTGATCATCCTTTGAAGTATAGGGAGGTGAGAGAAAGAGAGAAACGAAAGAGAGATTGGGAGAATGAAAGGGAAGCTATAGAGAGGTTTGAAAGGGAGAGGTTGGCTCAACTAAGAAAAGTTGAGGGAAAGGGAAAACAAAAATAGGGAGAGGAGAGGGCTAGTATTAAGTTGTTTGGACAGAATATGAGGATTGGGGAAAGAGAGAGCAGCAAAGCAAATGCTGCACAAACTGAGGTCCAAAGGGTCCATTCCCTTGGGGACTTAATGATGAAGGGAGGTTTAAAGGTCCATGAGAAGGACATTGGAAGGAAAGCTTTTGAGGGAAATCGGTTTTTAAGGCCATTTACATTGAGGGAGCTGATGAGTCAGGAGGATAGCTTAGCTGTTCAGGCAAAAAAGGTGCCTGTTGCTGAACAGCCAAGGATTTATGCCCCAGTTACAAGGGATTCTTTATCCATCAGCATGGCAGTGCTGGAGGGAGGGGGTGATAATTTCCATGGGGTCTAGCAGTCTCCATCACCTACTCACACTCAGCTGTTTAGGCAGTACTTGAGGTGTTGTAGTCCTGTCCAAGTCAATGAGGGCAATGATGGTGGACCTTCATCTCACGTGGATATGATAGCCAATGAGAGCATCCAAACCTCATGTACCTTTGGCTTTATGTCTCCCTTGGATGACTTTCCTCCTTATGATGCTGTTGAGGAGTGGTGGCCAAGAACCATGGGTCCATCTTTACCGCATTCAGTGACTTCCATTGATCATGTTATGGAAAGGCATCCAATATGGTTGGAGAGGTATTTGGAGCCAAGAAAGTCTATACCTGCTAGGTCATATGGAGGGTAAAGGAGGCAGGAAGCATCTGGGAAGGGGTTTGGAGATGTTTGGAAGCAAGAGTTGTGAGGGAAACAATGGTTGAACAGCTATGATTGTTGGTTAGCTGTTCTGGAGAGGCTTTTTATTTTTGTTTTTGGGTAGGAGTTTTGAGAGGGGAGAGCTACCATGCAACACAGGGGTAGTGATGTTAAGGCATAGTTCCAAACCATATGATGTAAACAGGCCATCATTTGGTTGTCTTTGAATAGAGATCTATTTAGGTTAGCTGTTGAGACACAGTAAACAGCTAACCATGCTTTTTGTACTTTGTTAAGTTTATGAAATGAATTTCCAGTTAATCCCTTTTACTTAGGAAAGTTAATCATTCCTAATATTGCTCTTAAAAGTTCAAACCTTTTTTCATCCATAGCCTTAGTCAGTATATCAGAGACATTGTCCTCAGTGACAACATTGGCTAAATTAATATTCCCCTTTTCAACATGATCTCTAATGAAGTGGTGTCTAACTTCAATGTGTTTTATTTTAGAGTGTTGAACAGGATTCTCAGTCATAGCTATTGTACTTGAATTGTCACAAAATATAGGAATGTTAGTGACATTCATACCAAAGTCTTGTAGTTGACTTTTTAAGTACAATATTTGGGAATAGCAGAGACCAGCTGCAACATATTCAGCCTCAGCTATTGAGGTTGCTACAGAGGTTTGCTTTTTACTAGACCAGGACACAATTCTTGATCCAATAAATTGACATCCACCACTTGTTGACTTTCTGTCTAGATTGCATCTAGCATAATCTGAGTCAGTAAAGCCTATTAGTGAGAATGGTGATTCATTAGGATACCACAAGCCATAATCAGGAGTTCCTTTTAGATATCTTAATATACTTTTAACAGTAGCAAGGTGAGATTCTTTAGGATTGGCTTAAAATCTTGCACAGAGACATACACTGAACATAATGTCAGGTCTTGAGGCAGTAACATATAGGAGAGATCCTATATAGCTTTTGTAAAGTATTTGGTCAACACTTTGACCATCAGTGTCAGCATGAAGTTTTGTGGTGGTAGACAAGGGTGTCTTAGCTGTTGAGGCATTCTTCATATCAAACTTCTTTATCATGTCTCTTGTGTACTTGGCTTGATTAATGAAGATCCCATCCTTCATTTGTTTGACTTGAAGGCCTAGAAAGTAGGAGAGTTCTCCAATCATACTCATTTCAAACTGCTTTTGCATAAGATCTCCAAATTCTTTGCAAAGATCTTCATTTGATGATCCAAAGATAATGTCATCAACATAGACCTGAATGAGTAAGGTGTCATCTCCATATTTTTTGATGAACAGAGTGTTGTCAATATGACCTTTGGTAAATCCTTTATTGAGAAGGAAATTAGACAAAGTGTCATACCAAGCTCTAGGTGCTTGTTTTAGACCATATAAAGCTTTGTCCAACTTGAATACATGGTCTGAGAATTTGGGGTGTTCAAATCCAGGAGTTTAAGTAACAAACACTTGTTCATTTAGTACTCCATTCAGGAATGTACTCTTGACATCCATTTGGAATACTTTCATCTTCTTAAAAGATGCAAAGGCCAAAAATAATCTTATGGATTCAAGTCTTGCTACAGGAGCGAAAGTTTCATCATAATCTATTCCTTCTTCTTGTCTGTATCCCTGAGCTACAAGCCTTGCTTTGTTTCTCACTACAGTACCATCTTCACTCATTTTATTTCTAAATACCCATCTGGTGCCTATTACAGTTTGATTTCTGGGTTTGGGAACAAGTTTCCATACTGTATTCCTTTCAAACTGTTCAAGTTCTTCTTCCATAGCTTCTATCCAGTCTGCATCTTAAAGGGCTTCATAGATTTTCTTGGGTTCCATTTGAGAAATGAAGACACTCATGAAAATATCATAATGAGAAATGCTATCAGGAATGGTTTCTTTTTTAATAGGGATGGAAATGACAAGGTTATCATCATTTTCAATGGGGATTGGAGTAAGGATTTGAGAAGGGATTATTTGACAGCTAATAGTTTCATCTTGACTGTTGGGAATAGGAAAGCTGTTGGGAGAAGGTAAGCTGTTGGGAGTATCTTTGGGCAGAACATAAGGAAGAATGATGTTGATCTCATTTGGGGATGAGAGATTATTGGTTGTGGGTGAAGGTTCTGGAAGGTTGTCAGAGTTTCCAATGCTTTCATCAAATCACACAAGTCAGTGTTGCTTTGATCATTGTTTTCATCAAAGTCAACATGAATTGATTCTTCTACAACCAGTCTTCTTTTGTTGTAAACTCTGTAGGCTTTGCTAGTGTTGGAGTATCCAAGAAAGATTCCTTCATCACTCTTGGAATCAAATTTATCAAGGTTGTTCTTGCCATTGTTGTGAATGTACCATTTGCTTCCAAATCCATGAAAGTAGGATATGGTTGGAATATTTCCATTCCACAACTCATATGGGGTCTTCATATGATACTTGTTCATGAGAGTTTTGTTTTGTGCATATACACCAGTAGTCACAGCTTCACCCCAAAAGTACTTACGAAGATTGTGTTCTGACAGCATTGCCCTTACTGCTTCACAAATAGTCCTATTCTTTCTTTCTACTACTCCATTCTATTGAGGAGTTCTTGGAGCTAAAAAGTTGTGATCAATCCCTATTTGATTACAATAGGTGTCAACTCCAGTGTTCTCAAATTCAGTTCCATGATCAGATCTTATCCTTTTGATAGATAAGCCTTTAAAGTTCTGAACTTTGTTGAACAGCTGAGTGAGATTATGAAGATTATCACTTTTGGATTCAAGAAGGATGATCCAAGTAAATCTTGTGTAGTAATCAACAACTACAAAGGAGTATCTCTTTCCACCTAAAGATCTGGTTCTAATGGGACCAAATAAGTCTATATGAAAGAGATCAAGAGGCTTGGTTGTGTCCAGTCTGGTGTTTGCAGAGAAAGAAGTCTTCTTTTGTTTTCCACACTGGCAGGCTCTGCATAACTTATCCTTCTTGAAAGTTATTTTGGGAAGACCTTTGACAAGATTAGAGATGGATAACTTAGAAATGGTTTTGAGATTAAGGTGAGTAAGTCTTTTGTGCCACAGCCAAGACATATCAGATTGGCTGTAGGTCAGAAGACAATGAGCAGTGGAGGATTGGACAACCTCAAGGTAAAGGCAGTAGAGGTTCTTCTTTCTAACTCCTGTTAGAATAACCTTGTTTTTCTTGTCTTTGACTTGGCATTGGTCCTTGGTGAAGATAACATGATAACATTTATCACAGATTTGACTAATGATTATCAAATTGTGCTTAAGGCCTTCAACATAAGATACATCTGTAAAGATGATCTCCTTGGTCACTAGGTTTCCTGATCCTTTGACTCTTGCTTGAGAATTGTCACCAAAAGTAACATTGGGACCATTCTTTGGTGTTAGCTGTTGAAGCCATTCTTTGTTGTAGGTCATGTGTCTGCTACATCCACTATCTAAATACCAGATTCCTCTATTGGATTCCTACAAAACAAAATTAAAAATTATGGTACCCTTTATTCTTTTTTGGTCCAAAGAATTAGACTTTCTTTGGTACCCTAGCCTTTCCACCTGATCTTCTTTAGAAGAACTGGTTAAGGGTGTTATAGTAGGACATGATTTGCATCATGTAGGGGGTCACTGTGAAGGGTTGAGGGGAGTTATAAAGGTATCCAGTATTGTATGGGCTTTGATTTCTGTAGATTGGTTGATGAAAGTGAGATTGCTGTCTGGGGTTTTGTGAGTGATAGGATGATCTATGAGAGGAATTTTGGGACTGATAACCATGGATTTTCCCATTGGAATATTGCCAATTTTTTCTAGGTTACCTAGAGTGTCTCTGCTGTCTAGCCTATTTTGGCTGTCCAGTTTGCCTTGGCTGTTTAGCTTGTCTTGGCTGTTCAGCTTGTCTTGGCTTTCTAGGCTTCTGTTCTTGCTTCTTTTTCTGAGATTTAATATCATCAATGCTAGTGGAAGCTTGATAATTAGGAATTGTTGGAGAATCCACTTTTATTTACTCTCCTTACTTCTCTGTTTATACACATCTTCCTTTGTTTGAATAGGGTAAGATTGTTTCTTGGTAGAGAATGTGTTGAGACTTTGTAGAATCATAGTCTCAACAGCTCTATCACCAGTAGGTGGAGTGTAGGTTTTGAGTGTGGGATTTTCAACTCCTATTCTAGATCTGTCCCCAGGATGTCTTTAATTAAAGTGATACATAGATAAAGCATTGCTTGATTTATTCCAGGAATTAATTTTGCTTTTTTAAGGCATTGATTTCTTCCTTCAAGGTACTCATTTCCTTTTCATTATCCTTTTGGGACTCAGAACAATCAGTCTTAGCTGTTGAGCTAAGTATGTCATTTTCAAGTTTTTGACATTTGTCCTCTAGATCCTTTTTGGTGGTTTCAATGTCACTGTTTAGGGATTTGAGATTTTCAATGGCTTTTGATTGCTCAAGGTTTTCATTGATGAGGGCAGCAAAGCTAGAGTCTTGTTTCTTATTTTGAATCAAGAGGGGGCAAACTAAATTTTTAAAACCATCAATGTTAAGAGAGTTAAAGTTATGTACCTCTTTAAGTTCCTCAGCAGCAGCTAAGGCTTCTAGGTCCTCTTCATTATCTGAGTCTTCACATTCCTGTGCAACCAAACATAGTAGTGCTTCTTCTTCCTCACTATCTGAATCTGATGAATCAAATTCTTCATCACTAAACCTAGATGAATCAGCAAGCATGACTTGTTCTTTATTTTTGTCATTCTTAGCCTTGACATAATTGTAACAATTGCACCTAGAGCTATGAATAACTTATTTAGAGTAAGTCATTCTTTTTTATTTTTCTCTTTGTTTCTTAGGTTCTTTACAATCTGCAGCATAGTGATATGGTTTACCACAGTTGTAACACTCAATGTTCTTTTTAACAACTTCTTGAGTTGGGTTGGATGGTGAAGGGCTATATCTTCTATCAAAAGCTTTCTTTTGATGTTTCATGGCATTTTTAACAGCCATGGAGATAAGGCTTAGGATGTCTTCCTGAGAGATAGGTTTAGATTCTTGTTTAGGGGTTATGTTCAGTTTTTGTAGGGCATTGATAACAAGGGTGTCCATGTCCTGTTGGGAGAACTGTTTCTGGGTTTTCTCTTGAGCTACAAGGGCAAGGGTTTGAGATATGGTGGATGCTGGTTAAATTTTGACCATTCCTTCTAGTTCATAGGCTTCAAGTTTACCAAAGTATTGTTCTATGGTTATACTACTCCATTCAGCTCCTTCTTTGATGGGAAGGGATACTTTCTCATACTCTTGAGGGAGATTAGAGTAGATATTTAAGCATAGGTCAGATTGTTCAAAAGTTTTGCCATGGTCTGAAATGGCTCTCACAAAATCTTCAAATCTTGGTCTTGCAGCACTCACTTTCCCTCCAGGATAGAATTTGAAGTTGTCTAACTGTCTTAATAAGTTGTACAGATTCTGAGTTCTAACACTGGTGTGTTTAGTGAACTTTGTGTTAATTAGTTCTCATGCTCCTTTAGCACTTGGTACTTTAGCAATTTCTTGAGCTAGGGAGTCATTCACACTTTTCTGCATAATATTTTTAACTTTTAAGTTAGCAGTCATAAGTTGTCTTTGAGAATCAGTCCAGTCTTCAAGAGAATTGGTTTTGCTTCCTCCTCCATTAGCTTCTGCTTGAGTGGGAGGTTCAACTTTATTTTCTAAGACATACCAGTTCCATATGCTATTAGCATCTAGATAGGTTTTAAATTTTGAGGAATAAATCTTAAAATATCCATAATCATCAATGTGTGGAATGTCCTTTTCTTTGTTTCTTCTTGGTTGAGGCATGGTGGGTTGAATGGATCTTTCACAAGTTGTTAGACTCTGTATGGTGAATCCAAGCTATGATGCCAATTGAAAGGCCCTGTTTTAACTAAATGAACAGATTAATTAAAGCTTAGACAGCTAACTGTTAGCTGTTGAGAAATAATAAATAAAAGAAATGTGCAGCGGAATATAAATGAATAAATAAATGAAAGGACAAGGTGTATTTGTGTGTTAGTGTAAAGACAAGAGTGTACACAGTATTTTAAAGTGGTTCAGAGGCAAAATCCTTCTCTTACATCCACCCCCACTGTTGGAACACTGAGATCAATCCACTATAATATTCTCTTCAATAAGAGTTACAAGAATTGATAAGGGAAGTTCCTTTGAACCCCCTCTACTTAATTGACACTTCAATTAAGGTTGATTCTTTCAAAGCGAGAAAAATAAAAAGAAAAATATCACAAGTGTGTTTTATAATAGAAAAAGCTTGGCTGTTAGCTGGCTGAAGTGGGTTGTAACTGGGTGCAAAGAGGCACAATATTTACATGGGTATGTGCAAATATTTAAGACTGCAGAGTGAGAGTGCAGTAAAGTTACAAAGGATTGTAAGGGTGTAAAAAGGGTGTAGAGGGTCACTAGACAACATTCCAGTATACTCCTTTATATAAGGGATGGGATATAGCCGTTGGGGGACAAGGGTACACTAGTAGCCGTTTGGGGAACAAAGGTACAGAGAAGTAATGGCTTGTCTTTGACTTTGACTAACTGTTTATCATTCCTCTGTATACAGGTTGTCAAGGGAAGGGAAGGTGTATTCACACTTGAACAAGCTTCAATATGAATTATTCCAATGATTGGAAACATTGGAATAATCATTCTTCAAGGATCTGATGACGTGGAGTCAGCTGTTGAAGAAGGCCGGTCTTAGCTGTTGAAACAGGGGAGCTTAGCTGTTGGGCTTGCAAGCCATTAGCTGTTGAAGCTTGTTTGTATTTATCATCTTGATAATTCATTTGAGGTAGAGGGAGTCTGTAATAGGTAGTTCTTCAGTTTGTTGGATGTATATATGATAGGTAGATCATGTAATGACTTGGCTGTTGGCTTGAATGGAAACAGGACAGCTTAGCTGTTGAGCTTTGTATTGGGCTGCCTGTGCTCAGGTCTTTTGTATACATCATATAATCAATTGGGTTTGATGATTTATTTATCAAAACATATTTACTATGATTAATTGTGAGTTAAACATAGTGAGGTACTAACATATATATACTCCTTCCATCCTAGAAAGATGGTCCACTTTTGACTTTTGATGGTCAATACAAGTGAACTTTGACTAAATATAAATGTCAATCCAACCATCCTTATGAAATTCTAAAACTTGTGATTGATTAATCATCAAGTGATTTATCAATGAAAAATTTTAAAATTTTATTGGGATGATTAGATTGATAATAATCTTTGGTCAAAGTTCACATGTGTTGACCATCAAAAATCTAAAGTGGACTATCTTTTTGGGACAGAGGGAGTACAATTTACAAATATCTGAAACTATCTTAAGCCAAAATTATTTTGACAAACTACCTATCTACAAAATCATAATTGTAATCTGGTCCATTTCCTCGCAAAGTCGGGATGAGCCAAATTGAAGGTGAATGTGGCTGCCTCAACTCTTCTTCATCACTGACATCCCTCCACTTGATTCTCGTCCGCTTCAGTTCCAGCAGAATATAACTCCAAACGGTCAACATAGTCAAGCCAAGCTCTGAAAGAAGCGACACGACAGATTTTTCTTCAGCAACATCAATGGAGAACTCTCCCATTATCGGAAACCAGCGAGTCCTGCTATGTAAAGATTGGATCCGGGGCGGGCCCTTTCCACTGTACAAAACCATTTTCCATGTATTTTCTTCTTGACCGCCTAAAGTCAATTTCTCGAAGCCAGCTCCAGAAGTATGCATGTAGACCACTTTGAACACCTTGGTCAAAGGGTCAAACACGATTTTTCTCATCGAACTTCATTCTTTTGACGTCGAAGTATGTTCTTACCAGAAGTCGGGCATTGTAAAAGTAATTGGGGCTCTGGGTGTTTGAAATTCTGAACAATGAAATCTCTCCTAGAGATTATATCTCTCGATTCCTTGTTAACCAACCTGCAGTTGTTAACAAAGGTGGCAGAAGATCTAACAAGAACATCGTAAATAACAGTACCAAGCATGTATGGTACAGTTTTAGAGACATTTTTCGTGCACGTTTAATCTTCCTCTTCAAAATCTTAACATCTTCATGTGAGGATTTGAGGTCAATGGTTTTGCCCTTCTTCTTGGCAGACCGTACTAAAGAAGTTCTCATTGGTTCCTGTCATGGAATTGGAAAAGTAAAAAAAAGAAAAACGCTTACTGTACTCTTTTATGTAACAAATAATACATGTGCATGAATTAACTAGGAAAATATACAAGAAAATTAAATGAATATGCACATCATACAGATTCAGACAGCATATAAGTATATCCTGCAAGTATTTCAGATTATTTTTTGAATGTTTGTTACTCTGTTTGTGTTATTTGAATACTCATAATACGGTGTATAAAATTACTAGTACCTTTGACAAAACAACCCATTAAGAAATTTATAGACGACAATGGCGTATGTCTAGCAATGTAATATGCAAAAGACAGTTCATTGCCAAGATTAACGATGAGCCCTATTTATATTCATCTAAAAATTGTCAAGTTAAACTTCAACAAGATGATAACTAAGGGCTTGTTTGGTAAAGCTGAAAATTAAGATCTGAATAACTAGGGGCAAATAGCACATTAGTGCCCCCAAAGTTTCATATGAGTTGCAATTTAAGTCCTAATGTTCCAATTTTGGCAATTTGGTGCCTAATGTTCACATTTTGTGGCAAAATGAGTCTTTTTTGGATGATAAAGTATGGAAGCTAACAGAATTAACGAAAAATCTAACGAGATTATTTGAAACCTGCATTTCTTACTCACAATAATTATTTATGTTGACCCCATTTTGTTAAAAACTTTACAACTCCTAAAATTATATTTATATATAGGTAGGTGCTCAAATGAGATCCTAAATATCATGAGAACCGTGAGAACTTAATGTATCCAATGATGTATCCAAGTGCACATTGGATACATTAGTTTTACCAAATGTACATGTATCCAAGTGCACATTGCCAATGATGTATCCAAGTCAAGTAATGTATCCAATGATGTATCGAAGTGAACCATTAGATACATTAGTTTTTTACCTAATGTATCTAAGTTCTCACGCTTCTCACGATATTTAGGTTCTTATAGGAGCACGACCATATATATATATATATATATATATATATATATATATATATATAAAGAATGTGTATTTTAATTAACCCAAAAAAATAATAAATATCAAAGTAAAATATTGTTTATCATTTAAAATAATAAAAATTTTGTATAGTAGTGAAAATTATAAAAAATAAAAATATCTTAGAATAAAGTCATTTATAACTCTAATTCCATAAGTAAAGGGCTAAAATTATGTTTAAAAAAAAAAAGTAAAGGGCTAAATTTAGATATTAGTCCATAGATAATAGCCTTAAAAAAACCTCTTTTAACCTAAATTTGCTTGAAAAGGGAAATTAAAAATTAAACCTAAACTTTTACCTCCTTCGTCTCCTTCCCCCCTCCCCACCCACCCACTCACACACACACACACACACGCACGCACACACCGGCCACCTTAACATCTCTTCTTCTCCCATAATTTATCTTGCTCCCGCAACGCCAACTTGCGGGTAAGAAACACATTTTTAAAGATGCTTGTTAAATATTTCGTTAATTTCGTTAGCTTCCATCCATGACCATCTGAATAAGACCCATTTCACCACAAAAGGTGAACTTTAGGCACCAAATTACCAAAATTGGAACATTGGGACCTAAATTGCAACTCATAAGAAACTTTGGGGCACTAATGTGCTATTTTCCCAATTGAAAACATTAAGTAGCTGAATTTTAAAAACTGAAAATATATTTGTACTGATCATAAAATTAAGTCCTGAATTGATTATTTTGTTTGATAATGACAAGCCACATATATTTGAAACTGATCAAATTTCCCACTTTGCCCTCTAAAAATTAAAAAAAAAAAAAAAATCAACACTAAAAAGAAATTTCGAATAAAAGCACAAAAATTTCACACCCGTATAAGACTTAGAAATCATCCTTCAATCACATTCAATTAAATGACAGTTTGAATCAAAAATTTACACCCACAAAAGATTTTCTACTAAAATCCCAAAAAATTCAGGGCAAATAGCACATTAGTGCTCCAAAGTTTCATAAGAGTTGCAATTTAGGTCCTAATGTTCCAATTTTGGCAATTTGGTGCCTAATGTTCACATTTTATGGCGAAATGAGACTTTTTTGGATGATAATGGATGGAAGCTAACAGAATGAACGAAAAATCTAACAAGCCTATTTAAAACTTGCATTTCTTACCCGTAAAGTTCAATAGTTATTTATTTTGACCCAATTTCGTTAAAAACTTTACAACTAAATATATATATATATATATATATATATATATTAATAAAAGAATGTATATTTAAATTAGCCCAAAATATATTTAATAAATATCAAAGTAAAATATTGTTTATCATTTAAAATAATAAAGTTTTTGTATAGTAGTGAAAATTAAAAAAATAAAAAATTCCTTACACTAAAGTCATTTACATATTTTTAATTCCTTAAGTAAAAGGCTAAAACTATGTTAAAAAAAATAAGGGCAAATTGCAATTTGGTTCCTGACATTTACATAAGTTTGCATTGTTGCTCCCAACAGTTCAATTTCGCAATTTGGTATCCTAACATTTACATTTTTTAGCAATGTGGCTACAAAACTAACACCCAATTAAAATTCTAACAAAATAACACCCATGTGACTAGCACATGTTTATTAAATGGACAAAATGGTCATTCTCAAGAGAGAAAATAAAAAAATAAAACCTAAACTTCTACCTTCTTCATCTCCTTCCCCTCTCACTCCCACGACGGCAACTTGCGTTTCTGGGTAAAAAAAAAATGCAATTTTTATAAAAGATCGTTAAATTTTTCGTTAATTTTGTTAGCTTCCATCTATGACCATCCAAAAAAGACCTATTTCTCCACAAAATGTGAACATTAGGCACAAAATTGCCAAAAGTGGAATATTAAGACCTAAATTGCAACTCATATGAAACTTTGGGGCACTAATGTGCTATTTGCCCAAATTGACACACATTCAATCACATTCAACCAGAAAGCAAAAAATCAAAAGTGGTCATTTATTTTACTCTCTTCATCCTAAAATGATCTTCACATTTGACTCTTCAAACTTTTCAAGAATATGAACCTTTGTTTCACTAGCCATGTTTTGTTTATGCACTTTTAAGCCCAAATTAAAAAACCGGGAAGAACTTTTTGAGATAATGAAAAATGGTAAATAAAAAGATCATTTCCAGACGGAGGGAGTAAAACAAAAGGAGTACTATTTATCACCCACTAAGACATTCCTGCAAAGCCCCAAAAATTCACCCACACACACCCAACCAAGCTAAATCAGACTTACTTGATGATAACACCCACAAAACTGTCTTACTAAAAGTTCGAATTTCAATCTCAAACAAACTCACATACAAAATTAATACATATACTTCAGACTCCACCCCCTAGCTTAATATTAAGGGGGCGTTTGGTTCGGCAGAAAAAAATAAAGGAATGGAATGGTCAATGGAAAAGGAATTGGAAAGGAATGGAAAGGAATATAAAGTGGTCAAACCTCATGTTTGCTTGCCATGGAATGAAATGGAATTCCTTCAACAATCATGTTTGGTTTGAAAATACAAATTATAGGAATGGAATGGAAACATATAAAATGTCCAATTTACCCTTCTTTCAAAAAATTAATGAGTAAAAAAAAAAAAAACTGTAATGATTAAAAAAAAATTGGGGGGGGTGGGGTGGGGGTGGGGTAGGGGAGTTAAAAAACTGCAATGATTAATTTTTTTTTGGGGGGGTGGGGGTGGGGTAGGGGAGTTAAAAAAATGTAATGATTAATGAGTAAAAAAAACTGTAATGATTAAAAAAAATTGGGGGGGGGGGGGGTGGGTGGGTGGGTAGGGTGGGGGTAGGGGAGTTAAAAAACTGTAATGATTAATTAAAAAAACTGTAATGATTAAAAAAAATATTTGGGGGGTGGGGTGAGGTAGGGGAGTTAAAAAACTGTAATGATTAATGAGTAAAAAAAACTGTAATGATTAAAAAAAAAAAATTGGGTGGGGGGGTGGGTGAGGGTGGGTAGGGGAGTTAGAAAACTGTAATGATTAATGAGTAAAAAAAAAAAAATTGGGGGGGGGTGGGGTAGAGGAGTTATAAAAACTGTTAAAAAAACTGTTAAATTTTTTTTTGGCAGGGGGAGAGGTTTTTTTTTTTGTGTTTGAGGAGGGTATTTTGGTCTTAAAAATTTGTTCAAAACTTTTCCAATGGAATGGAATCTTTTCCTTCCAAATTTGGAAGGAATGAAAATCCATTGAATGGGAAAATTTTGGTAAAAATGAACCAAACATGGGAATGGAAAAAGTCAAAGGAAATTCTTCATTCCATTCCCCCCCTTTTCCTTCACTTTCCATCCAACCAAACACTACCTAAGAGGAAGTCTTGTGTGAGACGGTCTCACACGTGAGACGGATCTTGACAAGAGAGGAAATGGGCTTTCCCCGCCCCACGCATAGGGGGGCAAACCATTTAATCTCTCAAGGAGATCCGTCTCATGTATGAGACCGTCTCATACAAGTTTTTGTCTAAAATTAATATCGATTTTTACGAGTTTCTTAATTTTTTTAAGATATACTCCCCCGTCTCATACTTATCGCTACTTATTTTCATTTTGAGCGTCCCATACTTATTGCTACTTATCCAAAATGTTCACTTTTATCTCTCCTATCCACTCACAACAACTATCCACTAACTTATTTCCTCTCTCCTATCCACTCATAATACTTACTTTTCCAACATATTTTCTTAATCCTCGTGCACTCCCATTTGGTAGCAATAAGTATGGGACGGAGGGAGTATTATTTTTCCTTACCTAACAATCTTAAAATTATAATCCCTTAAATTACTCCTAATTAATTAAGATCTTAATTTGGTCACCAAACAGTCCCGAAGACCCATAAACAAATTTCTTAGATACCTTTTAGCAGGCAATCCGATATAATATCATATCTCACTTCGAGCATTTTATGAAAGTATAGCTCATACACGGAGTATATTTGCATGCTAGAAGTTCCAAAGCTCAATCACGGCCCAAAGCCTTAAGAAAGAACCTAAAATATCACTATTCTTAAAACGTCAATAATCATATACACACTCAATTTCAATTTCGTCATCCTCATAATTCTGTATTTGAGTTATTTGTGGGGACAGACAACAAAGCGAGACCGTAATGAGCACGTTACAATCAAGGTTTATATAGACCTACTTGGTTGTACGGTTGGCACAAGAATATCTCTCCACACTGAACAGTTGGCTACCTCAACAGGGCTGTGTTGTTGTTCATATGAATATTTCCAGAAAATTATCTTTAACAAGTGTCATTTCAGTGTTAATAGTGAATTTCACTTTCCTTTTCATGCTCATTGCAAATTACAATACCAAAGTGTCAAATTGCAAATCAAAAATAGTAGTGCAGATAAAGAGAGGCTATAAAACATAATAGTAATCAAAACTAAATAGATGCACAAGCCAAAGGAATGGTAGTATGGATATCAATAATCCGATCCGCTGCCTAGGTGCATATGACGTTTAAAAATATTTTAAGGAATACTAATTGTGTACTAAAAAACAATTGGATTGATTTAGTTTTAAAAGAGTAGCCACACGCCGCTTTTATTAGGCCCAAAGCATTCAAAAAGAAGGCAAAAGTGATTTAAGAGATAAAGGTTCGAGGTCCAAATTAGGAAAGAAGAAGATTACAGTGCTCCTCTCAACTACATAATTATGGACTTTCTATATGTCAAGTGTGTGTGTGCGTATCATGCATAGTTATTAGAACCCTAGTATCTTAACTAAGTGTTTTGACAAATAATTAATGAACTTGAAAAGAAATATCAAGAAGTTAACTGAAAATCATCAAGTATTACAGGTCCACTATCTTCACTATCGAGATAACCAACCTTCAAGATAGCATACCTTATCACTTTTGCCAAACTATACTTCCAGTCAAAGTCAAACATGACTCAAACACTGTTCACATACTTTATGCCAGTCAAAGATTAATGACTGACATATGCATTTCCAAGATGTTGATGACCGTTGGAACTCAAACGGATATATCATAAAAGCCTATAAAAGGAGCTCAACACTACTAAAGAAAACATCAATGTCTTGGCCATATTCTATACAATTTTATTAAAGCTTCTAAGCACACTTGATATTTATAAATCTGTGCTAAAATAGATAACCAAATATAGATCTCACATAGATACTTTAGAGCCATCTTAGAGATCACCAAACCCTCACACTTGTGAAATCTTTTCTTTTCTTTTTCTGTACTTTGCAACGAGTACATAACTTAATTAGTGAGGCTAATTAGGTTTGAAAATTCTGAGGGAATTTTCTTGCAATTGATTGTAATTTCTTGACGAAGTATTATAGTGGATTGCTTCTTCACTGTTGAGGACAGTGAAGCGTGGATGTAGGAGAGTTGCTATACTCTGAACCACGTTACATTTTTGTGTTTGTGTCTCATTTACTCACACTTATTCACACACATATCACTTATCATTTACTCATTTATTTCTTCTATTTATTTCATTATTATTCTGCTGCATAACTCAACACACACACACACTACACATCAAGATAGTGGACCTACTCTGCCAAGATAGTCGACCTCTTGTAAACTAACATCTACCTGTTTATAGTGTATAAATAGAACATGTTCTTTCATTTGGCACCAGAGCTGGTTTCTAAAAGACTTAAGTGTCTTCAAGCTTAACATCTTGTGAAGGATCCAGAAGCACCAACATCATGCATCAACCCAGAAGAAACAATGGGAAAGACATTCCACATGTTGATGACTGTGGATCTTTTGAAATATTCTCTTCCAAGATCAAAACATACCTTGATTCAAACAGTGTGTGGAACTGGTTTGTTCTTCATGAAGAAGTCAGAATACCCACCCAACCTGAAACAAATGGAGGAGAGGACAAATACAAGACCCCAAACCTATGGACTGGAACTGAAAGACACTTAGTAACAACTAATCAAAAAGTTAAAAACATTTTACAAAAAAGTGTTAATGACTCTTTGGCCCAAGAGATTGGGAAAGTTGAAACTGCTAAAGAAGCCTGAGATTTAATCAAAACCAAGTTCACTAAGCACACAAGTGTCAGAGCACAAAACCTATATAACCTTTTAAGGAAACTTGACAATTTTAAGTTTGCTACTGGTGAAAGAGTTAGTGCTGCCAAAGACAGATTTGAAGATCTACTTAGACTTGTGTCAGATCATGGCAAGAAATTAGATCAACAAGATCTATGTCTAAAAATATTTTCAAGCCTCCCTCAAGAATATGAAAAAGTTACTTTACCCATAAGAGAAGGTATTGAATGGCCAACTATGACTATTCAACAATACTTTGGGAAATTGGAAGCATATGAACTTGAAGGGACTGTCAAACTACCCACCATTACATCATCCTTAGCCAATGCTCACACCACGGCTCTTGATGCACAAGAAGCTCCTAAAGCTTACTCACAATAGGACATTGACTCCCTAATCTGCAATGCTATTCAGAAAGTCAACCTGTCCCAAAAACCAGAAGTCAAACCTTTAACTCAAGAAGATATTCCTAGCTTGATCACCATAGCTGTTAAAAACGCTATGAGACATCAAAAAAGGATGTTTGACAAAATAAACACAGCATCCTCCTCTAACCAAGTCCAAACTGAGAAGAAAGATATTACATGTTATAACTGTGAAAAGTTAGGTCACTACTCTCAAGAGTGCCCTGAACCAAAGAAATCAAGAAACTTTTCAACTCAGAAGAAGCTTGCATATTCTAAAGACATTATGCACAGTTCTAGGTGCAATTGCTTCAACTGTGCTAAAACCAAACAAGTTGAAAAGAAGGAACAGGTCATGATAGAAGACCTGTCAAAATTCAGTGATGATGAAAGTGACTCCACAGACTCAGATAATGAGATGGAAGCCATGATATGTCTCATGGCAAATGATGAAGATGACTCAGAAAATGAAGAGGAACTTGAAGCTCTTGCAGCTACAGAAGAACTAAGAGAGGTAAGTGATTTTAATTCTCTTGACCTTGAAGGTCTTAAAAATTTGGCTTGTACTTTGTTTATTCAGAGAAAGAAAGAAGAATCTAGACTTAGGGTCTTAATAACTGAAAACTTACAATTTTCTAAGGACCTAGACAGTCTTAAAACCAAAAATGCCCTCCTTGAAACACAAAACCTCTCCCTTCAAAACCAAAACAAGCAACAAGAAGATGAGATAGTAGACCTTCATGCTGATGTCTTCAATGCAAGAAACAATCACCTTCACATCAGCAATCAACTGAAAGAGCTCAACCTCATAATAGAGGCCCTAAATGATGAAAACCAAGCATTCAAAACAAAAATTGAGTCTTGGAACAAGTCAAGTTCAGCAATGTCACATTTCCTTTATACACAAAGGCATCCTTTTGACAAAACTGGACTAGGTGCAAATAACCCAACCTTGATTGAATACAAACTACCAGAAGGTAAAAGGAAACTGGAGAAAATGCTATTTGTCAAGATGGGAGACAAAACTATAAAAAAAAACCCATCTATCCTGTCCAAACAAAACAGGATGTATACAAGGCTCAAGAAAAAATGAAAGAGGTCAGCTATCATGATCAAGCATCCAGTAGCAGCATTCATATGACCAATCCCAACAACAAAAGTGATGTTCCAAGCCCTCAAAAGCAATTTCTGACTTGGAAGAACAATCAAAATGGTCAGTACAACTACAGACAAAAGACCATCAAGGACAATCTAGAAGACAGCAGACCTATCAAGCATATCCAAGACGACAGCAGACCTATCAAAAAGGAAACAAAGGAAGAAAAAATCAAAATTATAGCTCTTCAAAGTTCCCTAAAGCCTATCCCTCACCTAAATCATATAATCCTCACCCTCATCACAACTACCATCACTAACAATTCAGGATAACACCCTACATATACCAAATCCTATCCTACCTAAACTCATTCAACCAAAACTCTTTTGTCCCAAAGAACAATAGCCCTCCTAAGAAAATTGTAAAATTTTGGGTCCCTAAGGCTGTCTAACCTCCTGGACCCATAATTCAAAGGGGACCATGTTTATTTCTCTTTAATTGTTTTGTAGAAATTTAATATAAGAATATAAGAATCTGGTACCTAGACAGTGGCTACAGCAGGAATATGACCTTCAACAAACAATGGCTGCAGAACTTCATTTCAAAAGATGGACCTAATGTTATTTTTGGAGACAACTCTCAAGCCAGAGTCAAAGGACACGGAGACTTGATCACAAAGAGCATTATCTTAACAAATGTCTCTTATGTGGAAGGTCTCAAGCACAACTTGATTAGTATCAGTCAGATCTGTGACAAAGGATTTCATGTTGTGTGCTCTCATAACCTGCGTCAAGTGAAGAATTCAAATGATGAAGTCATTCTTACTAGATTCAGAAAAGGAAATGTATACTGCATATCCCTTGAAGTGACTAAATCTTCCAATGCCATGTGTCTACTGTCTTATAATCAATCTCATTTGGCATGGCTCTATCATAAGAGATTAGCTCACTTGAACCTTAAAAGCATAGTAAAACTTTCATCCTCCAAACTTGTTAAAGGACTTCCAAAGATATCCTTCAAAAAGGATAAACTGTGCAATGCTTGTCAGTGTGGAAAGCAACAAAGGACTTCTTTTAAAGCCAAAAATAGATTGGATACAAAAAGGCCACTTGAAATTATTCATATGGATTTATTTGGACCAATCAGAACCAGAAGCCTTAGAGGAAAAAGGTATCCCCTAGTGATGTTGCTGCCACTTATGGCACTGTAAATGAACCCAACATGATTACAAACATTTAGGATTCCAACATCAATTACTCATCTCAAACTGCTACTATAGAAGGATGGCCTAATTACCATAATGATAAACTTGTCTATAAAAAGTTCCTATCTCCCCAATTTTCTACTCTAGCTGATGTAGTTATGAAAGGTTTGTGTGGAAAGACCTCTTCTCACCATGTCATGAGCCCCAGTAAGTGGAAACAATTGTTGTGTCTATTGCATACAGTTCAAACCACAAATTGGAGTTTTGTGTTGTTGTCTAACTTTAGACTTAGGTCTGGCCATCATCCCCTTAAAATCAAAACCAAATCCTCTACAAATCCTGGATTATATAGGTTCATGAGTGGGATTTTGCTTCAAATTGGGAGAACAAAGAGAGTTAGAGTACCTGCCCCCTATGATAGGCAAGCAACCCATCACATATATAAGGTATATAGCATTCATACCTTCTCATACAAACAACAGGGTAGGGTACAAGAACCTATTGAAGATCAACAAGATCCTGACTTTCAAGATGAAAATTCACCTTCTCATGTCTCATCAATCTCTGGCAGTGATATTGAAAGAGAGACCCTAGCTGAAATGGCCCAAAGATTTAAGGGAAAGGGTAGGAAAGACAAAGGACCCAAGATAGTAGACCTAGATAATGACCCTACTGTGCATGAACCTTTAGCCAAAATCATTCCACCATTGCTTCTTAAAGCACCCCCACCCTCTACTCCTAGTCCCAGCACCATGAAAACTCCCTCTACCTCCCCTAAAATTGCCATTGTGTACAAAAGGTCCAAAGCCAAACCTAAACACTCACCCTCTCCCTGTCCAGAAAAACCTAAACCCCAACCCTCCAGAAAATCCAAGAGACTATAAAAGGACAATGAACCCATTAACTTAGATGAGGTTCCCCTAGTCTCAGTCAGACCTCTGAGTAAGAAAAGAAAAGTGATTATCCCTGAAGAAGTTGTTGAAGCCCTTAAAACTCTAACTGAATCTCAAAGCAAAAAGGCCTCCTCTCCCCCAGCTCAAATTCCTATATCATCAAGTCCTTTATCTTTCTCATTTATGCCAACCTCTGGTCTCCTATCTCAATTTGAGGAGGCATCTGTTGAAACTGGTAGGGGGAATGTTATTCTCGATAGAACTGAGCCTTCAGTTGAACAAGAAAGGGGGAATGTCAATCTTGAAGATGTTCATGAATAGACAGCTGACCTAGGTAGAACTGTGTCCATGATAGTTGACCTTGCTCAATCTATTCCAGTTCCCCAAAATCTATTCCTTCCACCCAATTAACCATTGAGAGACCTGTTCAACCTTCTCCCTCTCTTCCTGTCTCATCTGAAAAGGGAAAAGCAATTTTGGTTGAGGAAAATCCTTTTGATAAAGAAGCCTACTCTGCCCTATCTGATATGGGTAAGATTGCCAAATTCCATTAACTTGAAGAAAAGTTTGGATTTGATGTCACTTGGAAGAAACTTGGTCTGGACAAAGCTCCCTTTACTGGTCTCTCTTCCTCCTCCTCTCACTTTTCTAGAGCTGATGATCCCTACCTTCATACAAACTCCTCTTTTGAAATTATCACTCCTGGTCTATATAATCCTTCATCTAACCCCTTCTTTTCAACCAACTTGATTCACATGTACTATGAACCTCCCCCTTGGTTCATTTCTCATCCAGTAGACTTCTCTATCCCATCCATTATCCTTCTTGATCTTTCATTTGACCATCTTGAGTTTCCCCAAGAAATCCTTAGCTCAGCTATCTCTAGTCAATATTGGACCTACTCAAAAGCCCAGCTAAAAATGATTGCTAGAGAGCTTGCTGGGAGAATATTCTTTGTTCACAATGAATGGAAAACATACAGACTAGCCTTGAACCAATTCTACGTCCATGAGACCCCTCTTGTTCCCTCAAGCCTTAATGAAGGCAAAATGGCTCAATGGGAAAAATTCTTCTCCCAATGGTTGTCTCCCAAGCTAAATGAAGGCCTCCATATACAATCTGGAGTTGTTTTAACCAAATGCATTAACCTCATTAAAGTGATTTATTGGAAGCTAGTCTGTGAGAAGTTGTTTGGCTTCTGTGCTATCAAGAGATTATTTGGTGGAATCCTTTCCAGCTCTACTATCTTCCCAAATGAACCATCACTTCAAGAGCCCTTTCATCAATACTCTTGCCCTCTCATACCTGATCCAATTGTACCTGCATATTCATCCACATTTCCTGCTGCTACTCATGAAGACATCAATGCAGTTGGGAACTATGTGAGAGCTCAAATGAAGGGACTCAGACATGACTTGACCAAGTTGGTCCAAGAAACACTTGCTGGCAGGATAGTTGACCAGACTAAAGCCACCACCCTTCCAAGAAATTTCAGAGAGTTCACTCAACCTCAAGAAATATTTACCCAATATCAACCTTCATCAAGAGGACAATCTTCAACAAGACAGCTTCTAATTGGTCCTGCCCCCTCAGTTTCAAGAAATCTGGGAAAGAAGGAGCCTCTGCTAAAGAAGAGTCAACTGATCAACCATGGAATTCAGTATGATGATAGGATGAGTCTCACTTGGAACAACAAACTTTACTACTTCAGGTTCAACAAGAAGCAACTCCAACTACTGAATCTTGAAAGAGAAAGACATTTAACTCTTTTCTCAAAACCTTTTGTCATTTTTAAAATTTTGTTTTATATGTTTTGTGATGTAAACTTAAAACCTTTGCATTTCTCATTGTGATCTAATTGTGTTATGTTTTAAGTTCTCTTTACGGATCTTATTCTACTTCTTATTCTTAATTATTTCCCAAAAAGCGGGAAATTATTAGAACCCTAGTTTCTTAACTAAGTTCTTTGACAAATAATTAATGAACTTGAAAAGAATTATCAGAAAGTTAACTGGAAATCATCAAGTATTACAGGTCCACTATCTTAACTATCGAGATAACCAACCTTCAAGATAGCAGACCTTATCACTTTTGCCAAACTATACTTCCAGTCAAAGTCAAACCTGACTCAAACACTGTTCACATACTTTATGCCAGTCAAAGATTTATGACTGACATATGCATTTCTAAGATATTGAATACCGTTGGAACTCAAACGGATATATCATAAAAGCCTATAAAAGGAGCTCAACACTACTAAAGAAAACATCATTGTCTTGGCCATATTCTATACAATTTGATTAAAGCTTCTAAGAAAACTCAATTGTAAAAGCACACTTGATATTTATAAATTTGTTCTAAAATAGATAACCAAGTATAGATCTCACATAGCTACTTTAGAGCCATCTTAGAGATAACCAAACCCTCACACTTGTGAAATCTTTTCTTTTCTTTTTCTGTACTTGGCAACAAGTACATAACTTAATTAGTGAGGCTAATTAGGTTTGAAAATTCTGAGGGAATTTTCTTGCAATTGATTGTAATTTCTTAACGAAGTATTATAGTGGATTGCTTCTTCACTATTGAGGACAGTGAAGCGTGGATGTAGGAGAGTTGCTATACTCTGAACCACGTTTACATCTTTGTGTTTGTGTCTCATTTACTCACACTTATTCACACACATATCACTTATCATTTACTCATTTATTTCTTCTATTTATTTCATTATTATTCCGCTGCATAACTCAACACACACACACTACACATCAAGATAGTCGACCTACTCTGCCAAGATAGTCGACCTCTTGTGAACTAACATCTACCTGTTTAAAGTGTATAAATAGAACAGGTTCTTTCAATAGTGCTTCCCTGGTTTTAGTGTTGTTTTTATAGGAATAGAGTAAGATAGGAAGGATCGTGCTGAAGGAAGAGGGGAGAAACGAATCACAATCTTTCTCAATGATCCAGATTGTTGCATGACAAAAGTACTGCCACATGACTAAGATAACTCCGTCGCACGGAAAAGGTGTTGATAAATCAGAATTGGGAGAATGTATTCGAATCAGAACATAATCATAACATATCGATATTAAAGAGGTTTTAATAACAAAGACCTAAAGGAATCATTGAATTGTTAAATTGAATCACCTAGACATAGGATCATCAGTAAACTAGGTTTATAATGATACAAGTCATCATAGGTAACTCAATTGAACAATTAAGATTAGGTTTATGTGATTTTGATAAGAATCAAGCAAACAAAGAGAATCAATGGATAAATGAAAGACAAGAATTGAAGTAACAATTGAAATGAAAGCAACTGAGATTTAAAATGCACTGAACCACCACATCATTGAGATCTTAATGGTGATTTAGGTATTCTCTATGAGATCATAGGATTGAAACCTAGAACCTCGTATAAGCAACTGGTAATAGAGATACGAGTATCAAATTATCAATTAGGCAATTAAATTCTTACACATTGCACAATCAATAGATTAATTGTACCACCGATGGTTGATTTAGAGCTCCTACGGATTAGTATCACTTTTGATTATAGGAGAGAAATTAGGATTAACCTTGAGAGAAATTAGGATCAACCTTGCTTGGAGGAGAGAGATTGGGATATTGAGGAGAGAGACTAGATTTATTAAGGGAGAGATTGGAGGAGAGATGCTATAGGAGAGAGACTACCTTTTAGGGGATAAAGAGAGAGAGAGAGAGAGAGAGGGAAATGTTCAGAATTTAATTTGACAGAGTTTTCCCTCTCATCTTCAAAACAGGTAGAGAAGACATATATTTACAAATTTATGAGATTTGCCAAGCTTACAAGAAGTACGATGTCGCGCGTCAAATTTTGTGTCCCGCTATCTAATCGATACCCGAACATTCTATAAGGTTTCATCTTAGGTCACCGTAAGCCTAATATTGAAATATCAGAAAGACCATTGGAAGGTCTCAAAGAGAATGACCCACTAGGTTACACTACTGACCCTTTTCACGATTCATGCGTATCCCCGAGAGGGGATCAAGTTGATCATGGTTTGGAAAACAAAATGGGGCGAAGGAAATGAAAAGAGGTCAACGGAATATGAGAACAATAAGGCTCTACGGATCGTACTAAGATAAAAGGGACGCATGACATATGAAGACTGGTCTTGCGTAGTCCATTCTGAGACTCATTGGAAACTAATTCAAGTCAATTATCTGACAAAGACCTATTCCCACCCAACCTCAATCTCAAGTTGAAACACCCTTTCCCTGCCACTAAATTCAATTGAAGATGCCCAGCCACAAAATTATAAGAATGGGATGCGGATAAATATTACATGTAAATGAAAACAAATCAATTCCCAGTTTCCCACATTAGTAGGTTAATTGTGGAACCTATATCTGTTTGCGGAATGCAATGTGGTGTGATATACAAAATGAATGCCTCTCGTCCCCGGCAAGTGCGTAATATACATCACCTAGATATGCACCAAGAAAATAAATAACAAAAGCAATACTCACCTCAAGTTTTGTTAGATTTGTAAACGGTACATTACTCGTGCACACATGATTTCTATATGGCGTGCAATATTCGGTTCATATCTTGGTGAAGATATAGATAGATATATTAGGAATGATAATATTGTATAGGTTGTGTTATCTCTACTTTAGTTAGTAGTAATCTTTTAATTACATAGAATATATTATAGGACTCTTGTACTATAAATGCAATGCAATGTAGAAGGACTACTCACGTTGAGAGTCTAAACCTTCTGCCCATTCTTTATTCCCTGTCGTGCCTACCATCTTCTCCTTAGTATTCTTCTAACTCTCTTTGTCTTATGAATTCTTCTACTTGTCTTACATGGTATCAGAGCCACCGATCCATGGTGGCCTGATTTCCGCTTCCGCTATTTTTTCTTTAATCTATTCTTCTTCTTAAAATTAACTTTCTTTTATTACATTTTTAAAAAAAATCAAATGGATGATTTTTGGTACGATCCTGTTTGCTTTAATACGTTACCATCATCATATGATATTTATCAGTTGTGTAACGGTCTTGGTCATACCGCAAGAGATTGTTTGTGTCCCTATGGACCAAGTGATACCGTTCATGATGATTCTTCTTTTTCGGTATCGGATTGGTTATATCCAGAACAAAATGAATCATTTGATTCAAATGATTGTTCTTCCAACATAGAAGAATCATTAACTGATGTTCTTGATCCATCTTCGTCTCTTTCTAGTCCTTCTACAAATTGGTATATTGAGGATCTCCTCGACCAACTTTCTTGCCTTCAAAAACATCCGTCCCAATCTTTGAAAAACTATTTTTCTGAAGAAAAATCGATTGCATACGCCCTTGACAGGGCCGGAAATTCAATTTCTGAAATCGAGCTTATTAATTTTATTGTTGATGGACTTGATCCATCATTCGACAAATTTGTCAAATACTACTACTTTCGAAAGCCACAAATTTCTTTAAATTTTCTTTTTGATTACCTTGTTGATGAGGAAAATCGGTGCAAAAATACATCTTTTTCATCTTTTGGGGAGGTGAGTCCACCCTCTACGACTCCTAGATCTTTCATTGTTCAAGAATCTACCAAGAACAAAAGTGATGATTTCACGGATGCAACGTATGGTTATGTGCATGTGCAGCCCTCTCCATTGCTTGACATTGGTCCACCCAAGTACATAGTTGAACCTGCTCTAGGGCACCCTCCAAAATCGCAGCCTTCTTTCTCATGCATAGTTGGGTCTTCTTCATCACTAAGGCATACTGGGCCTTCTTCAAAACTAGATTCAGTCCACTATGCTTCTTCTCAGCATGGGCCTATTTCTCATGCTGCACTAAACGGACCAGCCACAAATTCTTCCCCGGACGTGTCTACTGTCCAGCCCCATTCTCCTCAAGTGTTGTTGATGTCTATCCATTGCAACCCATTAATATTGTCAGCCCAATTATTGTAGAAGCTCCGGTCCACAATGCCTCCTCTAGGTGGGCCTTCAACAACTCCAAGCCCGGTTGCCTTTGATATGGATCATACAGCGTCTTTACAGGTTGGGCTATATCCTCCTGCCCGGTTCCATTCACTAACTGGGTCTACCCATTCAAGAATTGAGCCTATTGTTAACCCTTTGCAGCAGCCTACATGTGACTCCACTCCGGTCACTTATGACTTACAGCCCCTGAAGCCTTCTACTCCAGGCCCCCTTTCTTTTGTTGGGCCATCCATGAATAGTTCTTTACAAGATGGGCCATCTCTGTTCATCCTACATGCTCTTCAGCCCGTGCATGCAGCTACTCTTCCAGACTCTTTAGAGCTGGACCATTGCAACATTATGGACTCTCACCATAGTTCAGTCTCTCCGAAACCACCTCCTCGTTGCTACCAAGACATAAATTCATTCTACTATTGTTATCACTATGAAAGTGATCACTACTCGATGTATCCGACCAAAGAGTGGCAATACGTGGCTTATCATAATCACCTCTACCTTAGATTATTGTTCAACATTAATCGGCTGCTCTCAAAATTTCCAAACAAGCTGCATCTTCGTACCTTCGACTGGGTTGAGGGGGGGTGTAAACGGTACATTACTCGTGCACAAATGATTTCTATATGGCGTGCAATATTCGGTTCATATCTTGGTGAAGATATAGATAGATATATTAGGAATGATAATATTGTATAGGTTATGTCACATAACTTATGTGTTATCTCTACTTTAGTTAGTAGTAATCTTTTAATTACATAGAATATATTATAGGACTCTTGTACTATAAATGCAATGCAATGTAGAAGGACTACTCACGTTGAGAGTCTAAACCTTCTGCCCATTCTTTATTCCCTGTCGTGCCTACTATCTTCTCCTTAGTATTCTTCTAACTCTCTTCGTCTTATGAATTCTTCTACTTGTCTTACAAGATTCCAGTGTAGTCGCTCAGATGTCACTTCATGCAGAAAAAATGTATTGTACTCCCTCCGTCCCGAAAAAAGGGTCACACTTACCATTTTCACCTGTCCCCAAAACAGAGACGCTTTTCTAAAAGAAGAAATAAGTTTATTACAATTTCACAAAGATCCAAGCAAATAAAGCTACATTCATAAAATGTACAATGTGATTATTTCTTTCAAATGGGACGGACCTGCTTTCATCATCATTATCATCATAATCAACTTTGTTTTCATCGAGATCGCAGGGATCATCCACAAATGCAAGAAGGTCAATGTTTCTCTCTGAGAAAGGGATCATCTGAGTAAACTAGTTGTGAGATCCATTAGCACAATAGTAAGGGGTTTGGCACTGCCTTCTTTTCTCACCTAACAGAATGCAAATTGGAAAAAAAAAAATGAAAAATAAATGGTGATGTTTCTCTTGACCAATTAGTTGCCTGTTAAAGAGAATATGAAATCCCCACAAGCGTAAGAAAAGAAAAAGCAAGGAATGCAAATATCACAAGAAACGTAAAAAGAAAATAAAGATAGAAGGTAATCTAGAGTGTATTACATATTGTTAGTGCAGATTGTGGTGTTACCACAAGTGCTGCCAACGCTGTCTCAGTGTTACCAGACGAGAGTTTGGATTATATTTGAACATTTCTTTCACAATACTATATTGTACTAATATTTAACATATTTTGTAAGAATGTATATTTGTTGGTCCATATTTCAGGTATACTATGGTGGAGATGCTAGAATATTACAAGGAAGTTGAAAGAAGTTTTTATGGATAAAAGTGGGTTTTATTCATAAACACATGTGGGAATTAAATCAAGAGGAAAACATGGGACTTGGACTTGTTCAAATGCTGAATTTGTTCAAAGAGAGTACAAGCTCTTCACAGCCATTGGGTACATGGAGGCGAAGCAAGATCTTGGACACCAAGAATTTGTTCCTACAATTATGGACATGTGGAGAAATTCTTCCCCAAGGCTCGGCATCCACTCCACCATTCACACCACATTTTTTATCAACTCTCCATCCACAAATGAAGTGTTCCCCAAGTACTTCAAGTCTATAAATAGCAAGGAGGATAAAGATTGAATATACAACACTACAACACACATCCTTGCACAAGAAAGTCTATACACTCCTTGGTTCCGATAAACCGTGTCTTCCCAAACCTATTCCATTCTTGTAATCTCTGATTATAAGTTTGTCTTGGCTAGGATAGGGTCTCGTGTATAGTCTTAGTCGTTCCATAAAGCTCAAATTGTAATAGCGATAGGGAACTCTCAGCCTTATACTTACAATTCTTATTATAGTGAAGGTCTTGCCTTTTGAGGCACCTCTCGGGATATATACATTATATATCTTGAGAAAAATAATTATTGTGTCTTATTCCGCGGCAAACTCATTTTGAAAATTGTTTTAACTCGGGTGTGTGTGTGTCGTCTAAAGTGTTATCGTTGGACTACCAACACCTTTGATAACACTTTATAAAACCAAGGCCATTGACATTTTCAATTGGCACCAGAGCTGGTTACTTGACATACTAAGTATTCGATCCAGATTGTCATGGCCTTGAATCTTGCAAATCCATATCTTGAGAGACTTTCTATTCTTCTTGGCTCGAATCATACTTCCTTTGGGAATAGTGAAGAAATAGAGATAGAAAACATTAAAGAACGTGTTCAAACATCCATGTTGACCATGGCTTTGGAGCACTCAAAGTCAGATTCAGAAAGTGTTGCCAATGGTGTTACCCAGAGTGCGATAACACCAAGCCCAACACCCAGCAAGTATAATCCTTTTAAATTCTCTAACGATTTTTGCTTTCATGGTCCAATTAATGTTGATGCGGGAAGTCCAGATGAGGAAGATTTAAGCAAGGATGAGCTCATTGATTGGTTAAAAGATCTCTACAAGACGTTGTTCAAATAATGGAAGAAAAAGTACAATATGGTAGCGATCTTAACCAAAGAAAATCATGAGCTGAAAGACTCTTTGACTCGGTTGGCGGTGCAATTCACAAAGTTGGATGTTGAACTTGTTAAAGTCAAGTCCAAGTTGAAGGTAGCCGAGACCACCTTCAAAAAGCTCAACACGAGGTTCTCAAAATTGGATGAAATACTCGACTTGAGTAAGTCACTCAAAGCAGGTATTGGGTTCCAAGAATCTCTTGACAAAATCACTTCTACCATAATGAATGAAAATAATGAAACATGTTTTGTAAAAGAACATGAAAAAGTAAAAAGTAGTTCAAGTGATATTTCTGATCAACCGTGTGTGTGTGAATATTGTCACACAACTGGACAAAGTAAATTTGATTGTTTTACACTCAAAAAGAAAAATTCCAGTTCACATGTGTTATCTCAAGTGTTACCTAACACTCAAGACAACACTGGTGATCAGAAAATTAAAAAAGTCTAAAAAGAAAGTCTGGTTTTTAAAATCTAATAATAAATGCAATGTTATATTTGCTTCTTTGAGGACTAACATTTCAGGTTCATGGTACTTTGATAGTGGTTGTTCACATCATATGACGGGAACAAAAGTATTCTTGAAAGACTATGAATCTATCCAAGGAGAAACGGTGACATATGGAGGTGGAGGAAAGAGCAATATAATAGGGAAATGGACACTTGATGTTTCTGGATTCCCTGCCTTAAAGATTGTCTTGCACATTGATGGATTGGTTGCTAATTTAATTAGCATTGGCCAATTGTGCGATTATAACTTGGAGGTAAAATTTAATAAAAATACTTGTGAAGTTTTTGATAACACTAACACTTGTGTAATGTCAGGAACTAGATCAAGTGACAATTGCTATCTTGTTGAAGATAAACAAGTATGCAATTCAGTTAATATGGATGACACAATTTTGTGGCATCAAAAGTTGGGACATGCCCCTTATCGAAACTTGAAGAACATTTTCAAGTTTGAGGCTGTCAAAGGAGTCCCCAAACTGAATCTTAAGAACAAAATTGTGTGTGGGGACTACCGTAAAATTAAGGAGACTCGTGTTACCCACAGTGTTACCCAACCCCAGGAGCTATAGTTCGGGACAACACATTGTTTTCAGCTTTTGCACATGGACTTGATGGGTCCAATTGAGGTAGAAAGTCTGGGAGGTAAGAGTTATGTTTTTGTTATAGTTGATGATTTTTCTAGGTTTACTTAGGTATATTTCCTAAGAGAAAAATATGAAACTTTTAGATAAATCTAAACTCTTGCACTCCAAAATCAAAAACATGTTTTGTGCTTCTATTTTTTGTATAAGATCCAATCATGGAAAAGAATTTGCAAATTTTTCCTTTTATAATTTTTGTAAGAGAAAAGGAATCAACCATGTTTTTTTGCCCTTTAAATCACAGCACGGGGTGCCCGAAAGGAAAAATAGGACATTGCTTGATATGGCCCGTGTTATGTTATTCTCAAAAATAATTTCAAAAAGATTTTGGGCTGAAGCTTTGAGCACGGCTTGTCACATTTCTAATAGAGTCTTTCTAAGACCTGGTTTAACAATGACACCCTATGAGATTTTGAAGGGGAAGAAACCACATGTACATTACTTCCATATGTTTGGGTGTGTATGTTATATATTAAAATACTGGGATCGCTTAGCTAAATTTTACTCTAAGAATGATAAAGCCATTTTTCTTGGATATTCTCATGACAATTATCCATATCGAGTATATAATTTAAGAATGGGAACTATTCAAGAATCTGTAAATATTGTTTTTGATTATCTGTCAAGTGTTACAGATGAACCAGGTGATTATCCTAGTTTGGTACTGCTGGAACAACCTCAAAGTGAATTTGACATTTACGTTGGACCAAGTGTTGACATAAGTGTTAGACCATATGTCGGCCCCAGTGCTACCACACATGAGGCAACACGAGAGATAACACCAGAAGTCGGTCCAGTTGCAGAAAATGAAAATAATAAGGACTCCAACAGAGTTGATGATCCCGTCAAAAGAGATCCCCATTTGAGGATTCAAAATAATCATCCTATATCCCAAGTGATTGGGAGATTAGACGAATGGATACAAACTAGACGTAAGGAACCAGTTAATTATTGAGACATAGTAAGGTATGCTATGGTAAGCCATTCATGTTTTGTTTCTAAACTTGAATCTAAAAATAATTCTAACTCTTCGAAAGATGAATATTTAATTCAAGTTTTTAACCATAAGAGATTTTTTAACTTGAAGAAGTCTCTTGTTCCATTTCTTGTTTAAACCCCTTGGATCATCTTTGTTGTTGTACAATATTTTAATTTTTGAAAAAAAAAAAAAAAAAAAACTTTTTAGTTTTTGTTTAAAGCCTTTTTAATGGCGGTCCATGCTGACCTTTTTGTTTCGGTAGGTTTATACTTGGTTAACATGTTTGTCAAATCCCCTTTGTACTCAAAAGTAACAAAGTTCCTAATCTTTTTTGATAAATTAAAAGGCAAAAAGACTTTATAATATTTCCTTAGTAACTCGGGGGCACGGCGTTCGCGGCGACGATGCACTCTTGCCAAATGGAGATATTATCTAGTGATTTCGTACTAAGTATTAGGAACATGGAGTTCGCTACTATAGTGTATCCTACGTGAAAGATAAAAATCACTAAAGCATTTTTTACACTTTATAAGGACTCGGAGCACGGAGCTCGTTACTACGATGCTTCCTTGTAAATAAAGAAGTGTAAATTATGCTTATTTTAAAGTGTTTAAAGATGAAGAACAGACTTTATATCTAACTTGTTAGATTTATTTTACCTCAAATACTTGAAAATAAGGCTTGTTATGCCTCAAGTGTTTAAATTTGGGAAGCTTGTTTTTGCCTCAAATGCTTATTATAAAGAAGCCTAATAATTTGCCTCAAGCGTTTATAATGAGGCTTGTTATGCCTTAGTGCCTTAATGTGGAAAGTTTTATCAAGGGGATATTTGACCTATGTGTTTTCCAAAGTGTTACCATCATCATTGCCGATAACACATTAGTATGTGCCACATTATTTTTTATTTATTATTTTCGGGTTTGATAATTAAATTTGGGGAGTCCGAAAGTCCCTTAAATTTGTCGAGTTTTTGATTTCCAAAAGGTCTTTATTAAATCCTTTTTATTTTTTGTGAATCTAATTAGGTAACTATATCCCTAAAATTTTGGAGTCAAATTTCATATCAAACTCAAAAATCTGTGGGATTTATTTCACCTATGCCGAATTCTCATAGATAGATTTTTTTTTCTTTCTTTTATTTTCTTTTTTATTTATAAAAAAAAAATGATATTTGGGGATAATGGCCGGATTTTTTAGTGAAGATAGTGGGTGTTTTGATTGAGTTAAACTCTCTTGCTAAGGAATAGGAGGAGTTGAGTGTTTATAGGGTATAGGGAGAGTCATATCACAATTAGTGTCTATCTTTTCCTTTAATACTTCCTAAAACATCTTCTTAAGCTCTTCCTCCCTCCTCTCGCCATTCACTCTCTTTCTCTCTCTCATCACACGCCAAATCCCTCTCCCAAATTTCTTCCTTCTCTTCTCAAGTTCCATCAATGGCTTCCCCATCCAAAACCTCAAATGAGCCCATGGAAATTTCTCCTAGTGGTGTATCAAGGGTTATTTCGCCTATGGAGACATCACCGGCGGTAACACTTGTGACATCACCTAGTCTCGCCATTGTTGTCTCCGGACCTCCACTTGTTCTGGTCGCACAAGCTCCTCCTATGGCTCCTTCCCAACCAACTGCTGCAACGATCAAGGTGATGATGAAAAAGCGAAAAGCCCCTTCATCATCTCTCAAACCGACTACCCAAGCTCCATCAATGTGGACTTCAAGCCAGATGCAGATTCATACAGACTTGTAGAAATTATTTGCACAGTATTCTTCACAAATAAGGGGAGATGCTGCCACAAGTGTTGTTCTGTGTGCTGCCACAAGTGTTGTTATGCTAACACAAGTACTTATATCTAAGTGCTAATGCAGGTGTGCGGGCTAGTGATACTCAAACAGGTTTGGTTGGTTTAAGTGTTTAACACTTTTATGGTTTGGATTTTGATACTTGGTTTGATCGGATATAGGTCTTAAAAACTTGGATGCTTTTACAAAACAAGTATTTCTTAAACCATTGTTTCGGTTAAACTCCTTGATTTAGGGGTAGTTAATCTTTGTGGGGGAGATAGTTTCTCTGTAAACATTATGGACTAATTAATTCTTGTAGGTACAACCTCTTGGGTGTTTGTGAAGAAATGTACAAATAAGGGGGAGATTGTTAGTGCAGATTGTGGTGTTACCATAAGTGCTGCGAACGCTGTCTCAGTGTTACTGTAACGACCCAAACTTTCCGATAATATAAATAGTCTTTAATTTAAATAATAACTATCGCAAAACCAGGGAAATCCCAAACGTCAAATATGATTCAAAATCCAACGTTCAAATGTAACGGCTAGTATCCTCGAACCACAATTCAAAATAAATGCGGAAGCATAACTGTTCTTCAAACATAACGACTAGTACATTCCACTAGCTTAATCAACAAAAACATTAAAGTAATAACTTCAGTCTTCTTAACTTCGTAGCCATCTTCACGACTATTCCTTCTCCTACTCTTTACCTGGGAGGGGAATATTAAAGAAGGGTGAGCGAAAATTGCTCAGTAAGTTCATACGGGATCTCTCCAGGTACTAAGAAGAGATGACCGAAAGAACGGAGCCAAACAAATACTTCAATGAAAGGCTAATCATCAAATAAATTAATTGTACTAATCTCAAAATACTGTTACGAATACTAAAAAGAAGTTGTGGCACTATCGCAAGTTTGTCAATTCCATAGTAGCAATACACCTTTTCAGGGTGTTAAGTAAATAAGAGACTTTACACCTTTTCAGGGTGCTCCCTTATTAATATAGATCATGATCATTAAGCTACTTCATCAAATAGCATATGAGTGTCTAAGTTCTTTTCAATCAAACTAGACAATTTTCATTTAGTCCTTTTCAATCAAACTAATTCCAGCTAAGTCTTTTTCAATCAGACAAAGTTTACTGCACCTGTTTCAATTAGATACAGCAATATTCATTCAAATGTTCCAAGGTACAAGAACACACTATACAATTCAATCACTTTAGATACCCATTGAACAATACACATCAAGGGTAAGATCTTTCCAAAAGACGTTCATGTCATAAGAGTTTAAATACTACCGGCCACTTGGTAGCTATAGTTTAGAAAGAATTATGAGGATCCTATTTCAAAGGATGAATCTCAAAAGACTTAGGAATTTAATCCCTCACCTTGTCTTGCTTAATCCTCTTTGCAATACCACGCGCACAAATCTACAATCATGCAAAATAATACTCTTAGACAAAGTAATCACTATTTACTTTCGTCCCCAAATTACTTTACTTTCTTTTGTTAACCTATGAGTTATTTTCTTTTAACTCCTTCTAGGGTTAACAATTCATTCTAGGGTTTCATGTACTACCCATTTATATTACCAAATTGTCCCTAGGGTTTCACCCAAATTATACCTAGGGTTTCACATCTTTAATTCTCATCTTTATTTTCTAATACACAAATCCACACTCTAAATTCACAATTCACAGCACGTACCAACACACACATACATGCATCGCATACACACACACACACACTGTGCACATCATGCGCACACACACACACCCCACTGCACACACACACAACACAGCACGAACACGCACACGCACACACGCATACACTGCCACATGAACACACACACTGCCATCATCATCTACTTCTTTAAACCCTAAGCAACTCAAACCCTAGTTAATCACAATTATTCTTAGAGTTTGATAATCATAATTCCCAATGATTAATGTTACAAAGATGAGGAGAAAAGGTTTAAGGGTTCTAGATTTACCTTCAAAGAACACTTTCACTTTCCCGAGCTTTCTCTCTCTCGGTCTCTCTCTCTGTCTGCCTCTCTCTCTCTGCGGCTCCTTTCTCTCTTTTTTGCCATCTCTCTGTTTTCTTTCCCTTGATTTTCTTTTCTTGGTTTACAATAAAGAGAGACTAGGATTATAGAGAGGATATATAAATAAAAAGGGTTTTCAACTCCTAACCCAAAAAGGATTCCTTCTCCTCATAAAGTAATGACTTGGGCTATTCTATTTTGACTTAACAACTAAAGCCCAATACTTATCATTAATTACTTGGCCCAATTAAAATAAAAGAGTCCGAAGTAAAATAATTAAGGGGGGGAGTCGGGTATTACATTCTTTCCTCCTTATAAGAGTTTGGTCCTCCAAACTAAACGTACCTTAATCAGAAAATAGGGCAGGATACGCCTCTCGCATTTCGCTTTCGAGCTCCCACGTAGCTTCTATTTCCGTATGGTTGCTCCATTGTACTTTCACATAAGGAATCACTCTTTTCCTCAATATCTAATCCTTCTGATCTACTATCTTCATAGGTTCCTCATCATAGCTCAAATCAGCACGAACTCTGAGTTGTTTAAACTCGATCACATGACTCGGATCGGAAATGTACTTCCTCAACATCGATACGTGAAACACGTTGTGCACTCCAGCTAGCATAAGTGGTAAAGATAACTTATAAGATACCATCCCAACTCGTTCTAAAATTTCAAACGGTCCAAAATATCTTGGGCTTAACTTCCCACGAATACCAAATCTTATAACTCCCTTCGTTGGCGAAATCTTCAAGAATACATGGTCGCCTAATTGAAACTCTAAATCTCGCCTTCGTCGATCCGCATACGACTTCTGTCTACTCTGAGCGGTCAACAACCATTTACGAATCTATTGTACCTTATTTGCGGTCACTTGGACAAGTTCTGGTCTAGTTAACTTCCTTTCACCAACTTTATCCTAAGAAGTAGGTGACCTACACTTTCGTCTATACAATGCTTCATACGGTGCCATTCCGATACTAGCATGAAAACTGTTATTGTACGCGAACTCCACGAGCGTCAAATGCTCGTCCCACGTTCCTTTCCAATCCAACGACGTAGCTCTCAACATGTCTTCTAAAGTCTGGATAGTCCTTTTCGACTGTCCATCTGTCTGCGGGTGAAAAGATGTACTCATCGTCAACTCCGTACCCAAGCCTTGTTTTAAACTCTTCCAGAATTTCGATGTAAACCTCGCATCTCGATCGAACACTATCAAAACAGGTATTCCATCCAATCTCACAATTTCATCAATATATAACTTGGCTAACTTCTCCCATGAATCTGTCACTTTGATTTCTACAAAAGAGCCGACTTCGTAAGTCTATCCATAATAACCCAAATTGCGTTGTGGCCCTTCAGTGTCTTTAGTAGCCCTATGACCAAATCCATCGCTATATGCTCCCACTTCCACTCTGGAATAGGTAACGACTGTAATAATCATGCCGGTCTCTGGTGTTCACTCCTCACTTGTTGACACACCAAACATTTTGATAAAAACTCGGCTACATCTCCTTTCATGTTGTTCCACCAAAATGACTCTCTTAAGTTTCTGTACATCTTCGTACTTCCAGGATGTACAGAAATCTCGAACAATGGGCTTCTTTCAGAATCTCTCTTAATCTCCTCATTGTCTGGCACCCATATCCTTGATTGGTACCTCATGATTCCATCATCTCCCACACGAAAGTCAGATGTTTTTGCTTTAGCAATACT
Organism: Campanula takesimana; assembly: GCA_026119855.1. NCBI lineage: Eukaryota > Viridiplantae > Streptophyta > Magnoliopsida > Asterales > Campanulaceae > Campanula > Campanula takesimana. The sequence goes on from JAOWBW010000011.1 coordinate 122,302, forward strand.
CTCGTGCATCTTCCACACTTCCTCATCTACTCCTTCTGCTTCTTTGATCCTATCCATAAGCGTTGGCTGAACACTTATTTGAGCCAAATAACCCTTAACTTGTACTTCCATGCTTGAAATTTTGATGCGGTTCCACGTACTTTCCTCCTTAAAAATTAACATCGCTAATGTTCCGCGGTTTTTCTGACTTAACGCGTCTGCCACCTTATTAGCTTTCCCAGGGTGGTACAAAATCGTACAATCATAATCTTTTAACAACTCCAACCATCTTCTTTGCCTCATATTAAGCTCCTTCTGGGTGAATATGTACTTAAGACTCTTATGATTCGTATAAATCTGACATGTCACCCCATATAAGTAATGCTTCCATATCTTCAAGGCAAACACCACTGCAGCTAATTTCAAATCATGGGTTGGATAATTCTTCTCATTATTCTTTAATTACCTAGATGCATAAATTATATCTTTATCATTCTACATCAGCACGCAACCTAATCCTTTTTTTAAGCGAAGCATTACTATAGATCACAAATCTATCCGATCTCGATGGTAAAGCAAGAATTGGTGCGGACCCCAATCATCGCTTCAACTCTTAAAAGCTATTTTCACACTCTTTTGACCAAACAAACTTAGCTCCTTTCTGAGTCAATTTCATTAATGGCACTGACAACTTTGAGAATGTTGGGTTTTGGAGTAACATGCGCAGAGGAATAAACATTTAAAATTTTATGAAACCCAAAGCCATAGATCCGTTCATATGATTAGATCAAATACAACAATATGAATACTTAGAAAAACTAACCCTTGATGACTTTGAATTTGGTCTTTTATCTTGGTGGAAAACTTGAAGCTTTAATCACAAAAGTAAGAACACGAACTTTGAAAATGATGAGCTTCACCCTCTAGCGGTATCCACACCTTGAACGAATATCAAGAACACTTGATCTTGGTTGCTAGACCAAAATTGTGAAACAAGTTTTCACAATTAGTATGAACTATATGGAATTTTATTTGTGTATTATTTTGTTCTTCAATCTAAGATGTCTTAGAACAAAATAAAACTCTCTCAAACCCTTTGGAGACTTTCACAAAAGCTTGGTTTTAGTTCTGGCCGAATTTTGGTGTTTATATACAAGTAAGACCTATTCAAAATAGGAAACTTGTGTTTAAACCCGTCCGAAATTCTTTTCCAAATCAAATTAGGAAATCTGTCCCGACATGCTTGTACGTCCGCCCTAAACTATCTGTGCGGTTGCCCAAAACTGTGCGGCCGCCCAGCCCAGTTTGTGCGGTCGCACAACATGGTTCAGAAGGCCATATTTTCCATTTTAGTCCTTTTTAAGATTCTTTCTCTTGTGTGTGACCCTCTAGGATTATACTAAGTTGGCAATGTGTTCAAACATGAAACCATAAGATATGATTAGGTTCTAGCAGACCGTCATACCTACTCAAATAGTATAACTAGATACAAGTTCGCATTCCTTTAGAATATGTCACAATCCCTTTGTCCACGATGTCTTTGAACACAAGTCATGGTCAATAAGTCAACTTGTTTTGTTCAATACTTTTCTCGATCCCAAATATTTTGATAATCCAAATGACATTGATCCAATCAATCCATTTGAGTTTGGCCAAACATTTCATCAACATCATTCCTTCGAGGGGGGCCCAAGCTTGACATCTCTCCAAAAAGGGACAAATCCATTTAGTTTATTATTCTTCCCTACGTGAATCTGATTATGCCAATCATACCCTTTATGGCTACCTGTTTAAGGGTAACGTTTGAATATGTCAAACATAATCTTCATCAAGTGGAAGACTATAATAACTTCATGTCTAAGGATTCAAATGACATAACTAATATGAGATATATATATATGACATTGACCATGATATAAATCTCATACCGCGGGTCATGTCCAGTACCCTGTTCCAAACAAGTACCCATAAATCTAACATGATCATCCCATGATCATTTAGCCTTTATACTAATGCTTAACAAGCTATAGGGACGGATATTATTATAAGCAAACATGAGCATTAATAATAACCTAAATATCTCTTCATTAATATGAATATAATGATAACACATACAACGTTTAACAAACGTGCCTAGGGCACCAACACCAACAATCTCCCACTTGCCCTAGGCCCAATCTCTAGGTATCCAATACCCATGGACCTAACATGACCATCATGTTTAGCTTGTGGAAGTCCCTTTGCTAGCGTGTCCGTAACGTTATCATTAGTTGGTACTTTACATATATTTACGTCTCCCTCATCAACGATTTCTCAAACGATAAGAAAACGCCTAAGTATGTGTTTGGATTTAGGATGTGCCCTTGGTTCCTTGCTTGATCAATAGCACCACTATTATCACTAATAAGGTCTATTGGATTTAGCAATACTAGGAACCATATTAAGTTCACCAATGAACTTCTTAATCCAAACATCTTCCCTTTTACAGCATCCAATGCGGTAATATACTTAGATTTAGTTGTAGAATTAATGACTGTACTTTGCTTGGAACCATTCCAAATTACAGCTCCACTATTCGACACATGCACAAAATCCGATTGCGATTTTCTATTATCTTTGTCGGTTTGGAAGCATGCATATGAGATCATTTTCCATACCTCCATAGGTCATAAACGAATCTTTAGTCCTTCTAAAGTTCTTAAGAATCGCTTTTACAGCCACCCAGTGAATCTCACTGGTGTCGGATTGATATCTACTCGTCATGCTCCAAGCATTTAGATATATTCGGTTTAGTACTTATCATGGCATGGTGGATCCAATTGCCGAAGCAAATGGCATCTTACTCATTCTCTCATGCTCATCTTTTGTCTTAGGACATTTGAGTCTTTGCATAGAGAAACTCCATGTAGCACTAACAACTGTCCTCTCTTAGAATTTTCCTTGCGGAATCTTCTAATGACCTTGTGAATGTATGTACTTTGGTTTAACCAATTAGCTTCCTTGATGCCAAGGACATATGCGGTTTCACCCATATCTTTCATTGCGAAGCACTTTCTAAACAAAGTCTTTTCAGACTGACGTGTAGGAATGTCATTTCCAATGAACAATATGTCATCCACATATAAAATAAGGAATAGCACTATGCTCCCACTAATCTTCTTGTGTATACAAGGTTCATCTTCGTTCTTGATAAAAAAAACTCTTTGATTCATCAAAACGGAGATTCTCACTCCTAAAAGCTTGCTTCAATCCATCCAATGGATTTCCGCAACTTACATACTTTATTAGAATTTTCTTTGACTATCAAAACTTTTAGGTTGTATCCAATACATCCTAAATGAGTTCCCGTTAAGGAACGTTGTTTTGACATCCTTTTGTCAAATTTCATATTCCAAATATGAAGATATGACTATGAGAATTCTAGTAAGTTCCTTGCTACCCATGTAAATTTTCTCCAAGAAAACTCATTCATCTCCTTTGGGTTTTACACCTTAGGTTAGAATGATCAAGTTCCAAACTTGATTATTATACATGGATTGCCTTTTAGATTTTATGACTCCAAGTCATTAATCTAAGTGTGGAGCAGACATTGCATCTTTGATAGGTGGTAAATACTTCATTCTCAATGAACTTTACCTTAATACTTTCTATTTTGAAATATCCAATATTTCTTGTTATAGATTGTACCATAGCTCATGGCTTCCAACCTAGAGGTCATGGGTTTGATCCCCCCTCCCCCCAGAAGTTAGAGAGAAGTTTTTCTCTCCCTAGGATTTGTCTCCTAGGCGCTTCTACTGATGATTATGTATTGAGTTCAACTATGAATTAAATTTGAAAAAAAAAATAAAAAAAAAATAGGGCTAAAAAAAAAAAGAAAGAGATTGTACCGTATCATGTATGCAAGTACTTGTATATTATGAACGGTTTTTCACAAAACATTGTGGAAGTTTGTTCAACTTCTATCTTAGGTTAAATAATATTTTCTAGGTCTCAGACCATCCGAGATATATTTTACTTTCACTGGTTCTTTTAGAGATAAACCATTTATCTAGAAAAGTACCATCATAAGCAACAAACCATTTGTTTCTTACGAGTAAAATAATATCCTCAAGTTTCCTTAGGATATCCCATGAAAATATATTTGTTAGATTTAAAGGTGAGTGTGTCCCAGACAGCTCCTTTTCAAAAGGTCTCACCATCTTAAATCTTTATGAAAGACAAACCTGGTTTTCTTTCACCTTTTAACCTCCTTTGATGGAGCTCAAATTAGTGTAATTATAGCGGTTTGTAATACATAACCCCAAAACAAATAATGGAAGATCAATTTTGATTTTATCATCTTATGAACCATATCCAATAAGGTTCAATACCTCCATGTAAACACATCATTCCAAATGGTGTTCTTAGTGTAGTTTATTGTGAAACTATTTCACAACCTTAATGATAACTATCAAAACCTTGGTTCAATTATTCATCATCACGATCGAATCAGAATCTTTTAATAGTTTTACCAAGTATAACCAAACTTTTTTTTAACATTGCTACTTAATGCACCAGATACATCAAAATGTATTAGGTCAAGTAAGATATTAGCTTTTTACTATTCATAGTAAAAGATGTCTTGGTCCAAGTAAATAAGATTTGCATAAATCATGTGATTCCAAATCATATGACGTAAAACTCCATCCCATGGAATTTTAGATATGCATTTCTCATTTATTTGATCAAAACAATAATGCATAAATAATTTGATTATTTATGTTATAATCCTCAGTTATTATTTCGTTCTTCAAGATTTAGGATATAATATTTATTTATATGATAACACAATTAAGTAAATCATAATAAATAAAACAACTTTCTTATTCCAAATAAGAAATAAATATCCTTCATTATCTTATAACAAAATAATATTTTCTACTTCATAAGTAAAGTCACTTTACAAGTGTTCCACGAACAATGTTGCAACCATTTCATCATTACCATTCGTAGATCAAACTTTACTTTTAGCAGTCTTTCAATTTACTAATTATTGCGATATCTAATACCCAATAATTAAATTTAGAAATATTAATTTATAACATAAATATTTCCAAGCGGTAGTCCCACTACCATTCCTTTTATTGATCATCCAGAATTTTGACTACAATTCTAAATGGTCAATCCAATTGCCATTTTACCAAATTGCATCAATTAGAGTTATTATTTTATTTAGCCATAATTATTTCCTTTAGGTTTGACAACGCTTGTCTTACCTTTCTTTGGCACTTGGCCCTTTTCCTATCATGAACCATGAGCACCGGAGAACTTTTCTCCATCATCTTCATCTCCGTAATTTTCAGCATATCATGCAACTCGGAGAGATTCTTATCTATTCCATACAAGTTATAGTTCATCACAAAGTGATTTGTGATTATAACTCTTTAGCAGTGAATTAAGAATAAGATCCATGGCTAGCTCCGATCCAATTGGACTGCCAAGTTTCTCAAGATGCTCTACGTAGCCTTTTATCTTAAGCATGTGCGGTTCCACTTGTTGCCCTTTACTCCTTTTGCAAGAAGTGAATGCAACAATGGTTTAATACCTTTCTTGCTTAGATTGCTCTTTGAAATATGTAACTCAACTCCACGCTTATCTAATAAGCTTCCACAAGTTTCAAACTTTGTTGGAGTTTTGAGCACATAATCACGAGCATGAGACAACTCACATTCCCAGAATCATGCTCCTGATTCTTGTGATTGTCTATTCCAGCATTGGGTTCTTTAGGAATAGGCCCATCAAGAATGTACAACCCATTTTCTTGCCTTAGAACGATTCTTAGGCTCAGGATCCAATCCATGAAGTTTGTACCATTCTCTTGAAGCTTATCCTTATCAAGGATTGATCGCAATGATTTTAAGTTAGTTGTCATCTACAACTCATGCAAAATTTCCAAAATTTTACAAGTACCAATCTCATTAAAGAGATAAATAAAGTATTTTTCAAAAAATACTCCCACTAAATTATATAACCTTCTTATACATCCAATGTATAATATAATTTAAATGGGCTAAGATCCAACTTTAATTTAATCTTGAGTACGCTTTGGTGCACCGCTCAAAACTAAATTAATTAGGTAGACAACCCTGTCAATCATATCTCATATGACTCTCAGATCCTTTTATGAGATTCTTTTAAATTTGGGCTAAGATCCAACTTTAATTTAATCTTGAGTACGCTTTGGCGCACCGCTCAAAATCAAATTAATTAGGTAGACAAACATGTCAATCATATCCAATATGACTCTTAGAGATCCAATTTTAAAAGCATGTTTAATCTCATCTTTGCCTTAGGCCCAAAAACTGTTTGGACGCCTAATTAAGTCCAACCATTTTAAACGTATAGGAAACTCTTATTCACTCATCTTGCTTATACAAGAATATAATCAATGCACCTCGCTTTGGCGAGCCCACATGAAAATACTAGTGTACTTACAAGTATTTTAATCATGGCATGGCAAGAGGACTTAAAACATTTAAGAAGGTTCATCACCATAAAGCATACAACACATTTATGAGCACACAAGATAAACATGTTATGCATCAAGTTTAGCCACTAAATTAATCATCATTAATTTAAGCATAATATTTATGTGTCATTAGTTTCTCTATAATTATGAGGATGAGACTATTTGAACTTTGGTTATCATCTCCAAATCAAGACAACAAGAAGTACAGCCGAACTAAGCCATTGGCAACCACAATTCCGCACTAATTCAAAAAACCAAGAAAGTAGTCTATGTGGCCGAAACTAAGTAATAGAAGGTCTCGATGAACGTAGGCCAATTTCATCCACAATTCCACATGGATCTCCAATCATTGAATCAAGAACTTTGTTTCTCAATTTTAGCGATTATGAACTCTTCATAATTCTAACTTCGTTTTATCTTTGAAACTTTGATTGCAATCAAGTTTGGGAAACACAATCTCGATGAACGTAGGTTAGCCATCCAAACCTTGAATCAATCTTAGAATCAAACGACTGAAACAAATAGGAATTCAAACCAACTAAATCCACCCCGCGACCCAAAAAGAACCCCAGTCCAGACCAGAAGGTCCGGCCGGGTCCTTACTTTGGTCCGGTCGGACCTACCTCAAAATTCCAGCTTCTGACCATCACTGTGCGGCCGCCCAATAAAGACTGTGCGGTCGCCCAAACATGTGCGGCCGCCCACGTTTTTCTGTGCGGTCGCACAGTAGCATCAGAATGATTTTTAGAGTTTGAAAATTTGTCTTAAAATTGTTTTCCCCGATTATTAAAACTTTGATCCAATCAAAAATTAATAATCAAACAATTCAGAATCCAACATAATTTTTAGTGCGATTCAATAGTGCGATTAATGTTGTAAAACAATAAACCACATAGAATCATATAACACATAAACATCATATAATCCAATATTCATATCATGCTAGGCATACAAACAATTTATATACACACAACATGATCTAAGTATTGAAATAATCAACATGAACGGGGCTCTGATACCACTGTTGGGTTTCGGAGTAACATGCGCAACGGAATTAAGCATTTAACATTTTATGAAACCCAAAGCCATAGATCCGTTCATATGATTAGATCAAATACAACAATATGAATACTTAGAAAAAATAACCCTTGATGACTTTGAATTTGGTCTTTTATCTTGATGGAGAACTTGAAGCTTTAATCACAAAAGTAAGAACACGAACTTTGAAGATGATGAGCTTCACCCTCTAGCGGTATCCACACCTTGAACGAATATCAAGAACACTTGATCTTGGTTGCTAGACCAAAATTGTGAAACAAGTTTTCCCAATTAGTATGAAATATATGGAATTTTATTTGTGTATTATTTTGTTCTTCAATCTAGGATGTCTTAGAACAAAATAAAACTCTCTCAAACCCTTTGGAGACTTTCACAAAAGCTTGGTTTTAGTTCTGGCCGAATTTTGGTGTTTATATACAAGTAAGACCTATTCCAAATAGGAAACTTGTGTTCTAACCCGTCTAAAATTCTTTTCCAAATCAAATTAGGAAATCTGTCCTGACATGCTTGTACGGCCGCCCAAAACTATCTGTGCGGTCGCCCAAAACTGTGCGGCCGCCCAGCCCAGTTTGTGCGGTCGCACAACATGGTTCAGAAGGCCATATTTTCCATTTTAGTCCTTTTTAAGATTCGTTCTCTTGTGTGTGACCCTCTAGGATTATACTAAGTTGGCAATGGGTTCAAATATGAAACCATAAGATATAATTAGGTTCTAGCAAACCGTCATACCTACCCAAATAGTATAACTAGATACAAGTTCGCATTCCTTTAGAATATGTCACAATCCCTTTGTCCACGATGTCTTTCAACACAAGTCATGGTCAATAAGTCAACTTGTTTTGTTCAATACTTTTCTCGATCCCGAATATGTTGATAATCCCAATGACATTGATCCAATCAATCCATTTGAGTTTGGTCAAACATTTCATCAACATCAATCTTTCGAGGGGCCCAAGCTTGACATCTCTCCGAAAAGGGACAAATCCATTTAGCTTATTATTCTTCCCTACGTGAATCTGATTATGCCAATCATACCCTTTATGGCTACCTGTTTAAGGGTAACATTTGAATATGTCAAACATAATCTTCATCAAGTGGAAGACTATAATAACTTCATGTCTAAGGATTCAAATGACATAACTAATATGAGATTTATATATATGACATTGACCATGACATAAATCTCATACCGCGGGTCATGTCCAGTACCTTGTTCCAAACAAGTACCCATAAATCTAACATGATCATCCCATGATTATTTAGCCTTTATACTAATTCTTAACAAGCTCTAGGGACGGAGATTATTATAAGTAAACATGAGAATTAATAATAACCTAAATATCTCTTCATTAATATGAATATAATGATAACACATACAACGTTTAACAAACGTGCCTAGGGCACCAACAAAGAAACCTTCTACGAATCTCCTATAGTAGCCAGCCAAACCTAAGAAACTTCTTATCTCACTTACTGAAGTTGGTCTCTCCTAATTCACGATTGTTTCTATTTTTGTTGGATCCACAACTATTCCATCCTTTGACACCACATGTCCTAAGAATGCCACTTTCTCCAACCAATACTCACACTTCTTGAATTTAGTATATAACTTATGCTCTCTCAAGATCTGCAGTACTAACCTCAAGTACTCTTCATGCTATTCCTTGGTCTTCGAATACACCAAGATACCATCGATAAACACGATTACGCATTTTTCTAGAAACTTCTGAAATATCCTATTCATAAGTTCCATAAATACTGCCGGAGCGTTAGTCAACCCAAATGGCATCACTATAAATTCGTAATGACCATACCTTATCCTAAAGGCGGTCTTAGCTATATCATCTTTCTTGACTCTTAATTGATGATAACCAGACCTTAAATCTATCTTTGAGAAATAACACGCTCTATGAAGTTGGTCAAACAAATCATCTATTCTTGGCAACGGATATTGATTCATTACCGCACACGATTTAATTCACGATAGTCGATACATAACCTCATCGATCCATCCTTCTTCTTAACAAATAATACCGGTGCACCACATGGTGACACACTCGGTCTAATTAAACCCTTATCCAACAATTCTTGTAGTTGTTCCTTCAATTCCATCACTTCAGACGGAGCCATTCTGTACGGCACCTTGTATATCGGTGTCGTCTCCGATACCAAATTGATGTAAAACTCTACTTCTCTTTCTGGTGGTATCCCCGGTAAATCCTCTAGGAACACATCCTTGAAGTCTTTAATCACAGAAAGTGATTCTATAGTTACTTCCTTCTAGTCCGTAGTACTTACGTACGCCAAAAATCCTTCACACCCTTTCCTTAATAGCTTACTAGATTTCATTATCGATATAAGGTTCAACCGGGTTCTCAGGTTCGTCCCTTGAAAATAATACTCTTCTCCAGATAACAATTTAAAGTGGACTTCTTTCTTAAAACAGTCTACAGGGGTATGCTATGCAGCTAACCAGTCCATTACCAAGATCACATCAAATTTTTTGATCTCCAAACTAATGAGATCAACCTCAAGCTATTTCCCATCCAATTTCAAAGGACACTTCCTATATACAGATGTAATAGGGATCAAATCTTTAGTTAAAGTATCTACCAATAAAGAACTCTCTAACGCCTCAGGAATTAAAAAATTCTCTTAGCTAAGCAAGTATTTATCATAGAATGTGTAGCACCAGTATCAATCAAAGCACAAACATTACTGGAGTATAGTTGAATCGTACCTGCCATGAGATCATTGGGGGCTCTAGCATCTTTGGCTGTCATGGCAAACACGCGTCCACCGTTTCCTTTGTTGTCATCTTTTTCTCCTTGAGCCTTAGTATCTTTCTTGGGTTCTGGGCATTTCCAGTGCGGATGTCCCACTTTGTTGCAATTAAAGCACTTCTTCTCCTTGTACCAGCAATCCTCGGTCTTGTGCCTTCCCTCACAAACTTGGCACTTCTCATCAGAACCTTTCCCCTTGGCGTCATTCTTATTACCCTCCTTTCGACTTCCATGACCCTTACTTTGGTACTTACTCGCAGTAACTTCCTTCTCATGGTCGTCAGCAGCCTTCCGCTTATTTTTTCCATCGCGGTTCCAGTTTCCCTTAGATCCAGTCGACTCCTTCTCAGTAGATTTTTTCTTCTCTTCTTTCTTACTGTGGTAATTGTCCGCTTCCTTCTCCACTATCCTTGCCCTATCCAACACTTGATCATAGGTTGGTAGCATCAATGGAGTGATTCTGTATCTAATTCGGTCACTCAAACCAGCTTCAAACTTTCGAGCCTTTTGCGCCTCATTATCAAAGAATATTGGGGCAAATTCCAGCAGCTCGGTGAACTTCTCATAGTACTCATCCACTGTTGAATTTCCTTGTGTCAACGTCATGAATTTTGCCACTCTGGCATTCTGAACGCTCATCGAGTAATACTTTTCGTTGAACACACGCTTAAACCTTTCCCACGTGAATTCACCATCTCCACGCGCAACAGCCTCCTTTTTCTCAGCTTCCCACCATTTCAAAGCTTGTCCTTTCAGCATGAATGTCGCAAACACTACCTTTCTCTCAGGCGTGCAATACATGGTTTTGAATATTTTCTCCATATCCTTTACCCAGTCCACGGGCTTTTCTTTATTAGTACCAAAAAAAGACTTTGGGTTTCTCTTTTGAAATATCTCCAGCGGATCTCACAATGGTATCTGTGGAGCTTGTTGTTGTGGCTGGGCTAGAGTCGCTACGACTTGCCCAATTCTTGCCATTGTTTGTTCAAAGTTTGTAACAAGTTTGCCATGTTCGGTTCAGCATGGCCGTCATTATTCCCGGCATTATTGGCATTCGCGTTTCCTCTTGTACCCCTTCTTGACATTTGGGTAAGATCATACTCTTATTAATATCATGCAAAATGCTATTACTGACTCCACACAAGCATTGCTACTATGCTTAATACTTTCACATAAAAGGCCGTCCCCAAAAGACGTAACTTTTTTTAAAAGATCGGTTCGCTAGATCTCTGGTCGTTTCAATAGACCAATACTACTTAGTAAGTCGTTTCACTAGACTTTTACTTATAAATCACAGGTCATTTTACTAGATCTACTATCATTTACACTTGGCCGTTTCAATAAGCCAAAACCTTTTATACTTGACCGTTTCAATAGGTCATTTTATTCTTGTTTCGATCATTTCACTAGACACAAATTAAATTCACTTGGTCGTTTCAATAAGCCAATTATACTCATGGTCTTTTCACTTGACCAATACTTCTTTGTTCTAGATAGCTCACACGCCTTAACATTTAAGAACAAAACAATCAACAAGGCCATTTTCTTAAAATAATCAAAACTTTTATTGCAAAGAATCTCTTGGAATAATTCTAAGCAAAATAAAAATTCTAGCATTTCTCTCTATACTAGAACTAATCATAAATTCTATAAAATAACTTTATGTTCTACTTTTCAATCTCGGAACAACACCTTCCTAGGCCTTCCCCTAGGTCTTCCACTAGGAACCTTTGGAGTCTTCTTAGAGCCTCTTGGTCTACCTCTGGACCTACTAACCGGTACCATGGGTGGTTCATCATCATCAATTACAATCGGAGAAGCTTTACTACCCTCAAAGCTAATAGCTACTTCCTCGATTTCATCATCAGCTACCAATTTTTCTTCATTTAGTGCTTCATTGCTTACATGTGTTGTCGGTTCCGACTCTCTTGCTCTAGCTTCCTTCAATATTTGAATTCATAGAACCATTGGTAAGCTTCTTCTCTGGTCTCATGATAGTACTTTTCATTTTGATTCATGATCTCCTTAACTTCTTCCAATTCCTTGCGAGTGTCTAGCAATGCCTTCGTATCTCGCATCCACTTCTCTAGTGTAAGGTTTACTCTTGTCCTTTCAGCTTCCAAATCTCTATTTAGTTTCTGGATCTTGAGTGCATACCTCTGAATCACTCTTTTCTTAATTGTTCTATGCTTCAAGTTCATATTCGGGTTTCTTAGTGTTCACTTTTATTCCTCGAGGAAATCTTATCTTAGGTTCTTTTCTAAAATAGTAAGTTTCCATAATCACTAATTATCTTCAAGGATCTTAATCTTCCTAAACCACTCAGATCAAACCTATTCAATATCAGAGTTCCTATCCCCGTTTAAGCTCTAATCCCAAAGCTCTGATACCAACTGTAACGACCCAAACTTTCCAATAATATAAATAGTCTTTAATTTAAATAATAACTATCCCAAAACCAGGGAAATCCCAAACGTCAAACATAATTCAAAATCGAACATTCAAATGTAATGGCTAGTATCCTCGAACCACAATTCAAAATAAATGCGGAAGCGTAACTGTTCTTCAAACATAACGACTAGTACATCCCACTAGCTTAATCAACTAAAACATTAAAGTAATAACTTCAGTCTTCGTAACTGTGCCCCCATCTTCACAACTATTCCTTCTCCTACTCTTTACCTGGGAGGGGAAATATTAAAGAAGGGGTGAGCGAACAATGCTCAGTAAGTTCATATGGGATCTCTCCGGGTACTAAGAAGAGATGACCGAAAGAACAGAGCCAAACAAATACTTCAATGAAAGGCTAATTATAAAATAACTTAACTGTACTAATCTCAAAATACAGTTACGAATACTAAAAAGAAGTTGTGGCACTATCACAAGTTCATCAATTCCATAGTAACAATACACCTTTTCAGGGTGTTTACACCTGTTCAGGGTGTTAAGTAAATAAGAGACCTTACACTTTTTCAGGGTGCTCACTTATTAAAATAGATCATGATCATTAAGCTACTTCATCAAATAGCATATAAGTGTCTAAGTTCTTTTCAATCAAACAAGCCAATTTTCATTTAGTCCTTTTCAATCAGACTAATTCCAGCTAAGTCCTTTTCAATCAGACAAAACTTACTGCACATGTTTCAATTAGATACAGCAATATTCATTCAAGTGTTCCAAGGTACAAGAACACATAATACAATTCAATCACTTTAGATACCCATTAAACAATACACATCAAGGGTAAGATTATTCCAAAAGACGTTCATGTCATAAGAGTTTAAATACTACCGGCCACTTGGTAGCTATACTTTAGAAAGAATTATGATGATCCTATTTCAAAGGATGAATCTCAAAAGATTTAGGAACGTAATCCCTTACCCCTGCTTGCTTAATCCTCTTTGTAATATCACGCGCACGAATCTACAATCATGCAAAATAATACTCTTAGACAAAGTAATCACTATTTACTTCCGTCCCCAAAATACTTTACTTTCATCTGTTAACCTATGAGTTATATTTCTTTTAACTCCTTCTAGGGTTAACAATTCATTCTAAGGTTTCATGTACTACCCATTTATATTACCAAATTTTCCATAGGGTTTCCCCCAAAGTATACCTAGGATTTCACATCTTTAATTCTCATCTTTATTTTCTAATACACAAATCCACACTCGAGATTCACTATTCACAGCACGTACCAACACACACACACACACATGCATTGCATACACACGCACACATACTATGCACATCATGCGCACACACACACACCCCGCTGCACACACACACAACACAGAACGCACACGCACACACGCATACACTGCCACATGAACAAACACACAGCGATCATCTTCTTCTTCTTTAAATCCTAAGCAACTCAAACCCTAGTTGATCACAATTATTCTTAGGGTTTCATAATCATAATTCCCAATGATTAATGTTACAAAGATGAGGAGAAAAGGTTTAAGGGTTCTAGATTTACCTTCGAAGAACACCTTCACTTTCTCGAGCTTTCTCTCTCTCGGTCTCTCTCTCTCTCTCTGCGGCTCCTTTCTCTCTTTTCTGCCGTCTCTCTATTTTCTTTCCCTTGATTTTCTTTTCTTGGTTTACATTAAAGAGAGACTAGGATTCTAGAGAGGATATATAAATAAAAAGGGTTTTCAACTTCTAACCCAAAAAGGATTCCTTCTCCTCATAAAGTAATGACTTGGGCTATTCTATTTTGACTTAACAACTAAATCCAATACTTATCATTAATTACTTGGCCCAATTAAAATAAAAGAGTCCAAAATAAAATAATTAAGGGGGGGAGTCGGGTGTTACCGTTAGTAGACGAGAGTTTGGATTATATTTGAACATTTCTTTCTCAATACTATATTGTACTACTATTTAACATATTTTGTAAGAATATATATTTATTGGTCCATATTTCAGGTATACTATGGTGGAGATGCTAGAATATTACAAGGAAGGTGTAGATACCCCGGGGAAACCCCACCTGGCTAGAGCGGTGAATTATCCTAGGATGTCTAATTGATTTTAAGAGTCGCCACCTATGACTTAGAGGAACATAAGAAAAACTTAAAAAAAAACCAATTTTATATACAAAATCAGAGATTCGAGAAAGATGGGTTCGAGGGTTAGGTGACGGAGTGGGAAGTACTTAAACACCCACTCCGCCCCACTTACGCGGGTCTTGCTACTTTTGGTGTTCTAATGCATGAGAAAGTCCTTCGATTTATTAATATACGAGTGCTAACAATTACAATGAAAAGAAAGGGGAAATATACAAAGGAAACTAAAAGAGAGTTGTTTTATTTATTTAATGATAAAGATTACATGTCAAACTATTCTAACAATTATGTTAAGAAAAGAATGGTAAATTAAAGTAGAGATTAAAATGTAGGGAGATAACCTTAACCAACTTTAATGTAGTAAAGTGGTCATTTGGTCATGTCCCAATTGATGGGGATTGCATACATTACTAGGACATGTAAAATAAGAGAAGAAGAATAAAGTACCTTAAGAAAGAGGACTTCAAACTTGGACTTGAAAATGGTGTTGTTGTAGAACAATTTGTGTAGAGTCTTGTTACTAAGAACTCTTGTTGGGAGAATTTATGTATAGTGTAGTTGTAGATGATAAAAGTTTGGTCTAAAAAGAGAGTCCTAAAAGTCTAGAGTTTTGGCTAGAGAGAAAATGTTGAGGTCCCCCTTTCTAAGGTCGAAGAATGGGGTTTTTATTGGTAAAAAAAGAGAGAAAGGTTGGAGGGAAAGATGATCACTCCATGTGAAATGGAATTGACCAATAAAAAATAAGATAAATAAAATAATAAATAAAAGAGAATAAAAGAAATAAAGATAAAATCATTTGTTTTTGGGAAAAGGCTAGAATAAAGGATTTGGGAGTTACAAAATAAGGGGGATGAATGTGGATGTAAAAAGAGTGTTTTTTGTGATCAAGAAAGGATATTGTAATAAGAAAAGGGAGGGAAAAATGGTGCAATCCGTTAATAAAAACAAGTTAAATAAAAATACTATGTATGCAATCGGGGTGAGAGGTCCAAGGCGGGGTGTCTACAGAGCCCCTCGGCGACGTGGATTGCAAAGAAAAACGCGTCGACGAAAGAAAGACAACCGCCGAGGACATCGACAAGAGAAAACAAAGACTCGATAAAGCAGGAATTTGAAATTGCGAGAGATAGAGGTGCACTCCCTGTGTGAGCGAATTTTGCTAATAAAATGGGTTCGGAGGCACGAAGCGGCCCACCGTGGCCGATAGCGAGATCTGGGGACAGTTTGCTGATAGCGAGATCCGTTTGCTGAAAGCGGGATCCGTTTGCTGATGGTGGGATCCGTCTGCTGGAACCGGGTTCTGTTTGCTGGAAGAGGGATCCGTTTGCTAATGGCGGGATCCGTTTGCTGGAAGCGGGATCCGTTTGCTGATGGCGGGATCCATTTCCTGGAAGCGGGATCCATTTGCTGATGGCGGGATCCATTGGCTGGAAGCGGGACCTGTTTGCTGATAGCGAGATCCGTTTGCTGATGGCGGGATCCGTTTGCTGGAAGCAGGATCCGTTTGCTAATGGCGGGATCCGTTTGCTGGAAGCGGGATCCGTTTACTGATTGCGGGATCCGTTTGATGGAAGCGGGATCCGTTTACTGAAGTGGGATCCGTTTGCTGACGCGGGATCCGTTTGCTAGATGCAGGATCCGTTTGCTGGAAGCGGGATCCGTTTGCTGAAGCGGGATACGTTTGCTAGAAGCGGGATCCGTTTACTGGAAGCGGGATCCGTTTGCTGGAAGCGGGATTCGTTTCCTGAAGCTGGATCTGTTTGCTAATGGCGGGATCCGTTTGCTGATACGGGATCCGTTTGCTATAGCGGGATCCGTTTGCTGATAGCAGGATCCGTTTGCTGTTGCGGGATCCGTTTGCTGAAGCGGGATCTGTTTGCTGATGAGGGATCCGTTTTCTGATGCGGGATCCGTTTGCTGAAGCGGGATCCGTTTGCTAAAGCGGGATCCATTTGCTGATGCGGGATCCGTTTGCTGATGTGGGATCCGTTTGCGGATGGCGGGAATCGAGGTTCCGTCTGCCTATATGTGATATTATTGTGTTGCTTGATGGAAAGGTGGTGATTTTGCGGCTCACCATGGACCGAGTTGTTGTCATTGAACTGTAATTGTTTGACTCTGTGGGATGCAGGCGTAGTTGACGGCGGATCACTTTCTGCTGGGGATGAAGTGCCTTGAGTTGTAGATGCTGTTGACCTTGTGGTGGTACCTGTTAAGTGTGTGCTTTGCAGGTATATGTGCTTGTGACATGTATGAGATGTGAAATGGCAGTTATGAGAAAAATTGTGCTTGTGGTGTGATGTGATTTGAAGGCAGTTTTGCATGAGAGAGAATTTTTGTAAGAATGGAGAAAGTGATTTTATGTGCGGTGTGATTTGAGGAAAGACTCGGATGTATTCATACCTTCACTAACCATTGCCGTTGGATGGATTAGTGTTGTGGTGGTGGATGCCTTAATGCTTTCGATGAAGAATGTCCATGCTTTGGATGGAGAATGATGATGTTGGTGATGATGAATTGTTTTTGCCTTTGATGGAGTGTCGGTGAGATGGTATTCTGGGTGATGGGTTGGTCGTGCCAAAAGGCTGCCTACGTATCCCTTAAAGAGAATCAGACCAGCGTAGTTCAAGGATGATGGAGAGTGCTGGGGAGAATGCTAGGAGCAAAGCAAAAAAAGAAACACATAATTTTGCGCAAGAAAATAAAAAAGAAAATAAAATCTTTTTTTTTTTTTTAGAAAGAAAAGAATATGCACACACGTGAGAAAAAGATATATTTTTTTTAGTTCGTGGGTAAACCATTTTAACCATTGTGTGTTTATAAAGCCAACCCAATATCAAGTCATGTTCAATTGAAGTCCGGATTGCCTTGCTTGAATTCTGTCGTCGTTGCCGTTGTGTCCAACGAAAAGTGATTTCTAGCCCCAAGAGATGTGTCCGTTATGGGGCTCCAAAAGACATTCGATGCCGAGATAAGGGGTTGCTGATTGTAAAGCCCCTAGAATGCCTTTGATGCCAAACTATGAGAGACTTGCATAGCCCCAAGATGAATCGACTCTTGACCTTTTCAAATAAATCGCCTTTTGTTGTTGACGTGAGCAAGCTCCAAGAAAAGATCATTGATACCAAGCTTCGAGAGATTACTAAGCCCCAAGTGTCGTGGGCTTGTTGTTTGCGAGCTTATAGATGGCGGGATGTGAAGACCTTTCGGTGTGAAGCTCCAACTTATCTTGGCATTGATTGAGAGCAGATGCACCATTGGATAGAACTCATGAAAGTGATCTTCCTCTTGTTTGGAGGTGAATGACCCTTTTTTTTGTGGTTGGTACCCAAGTGGCGGAGGGTCCATATTGAAAACGCAGTAGAATCTTCGGGAAATGCCTCGTAGAAGATGGTGATGTTATTCCGGATGATAGGGTTTTGACATGATAAAGTCTCAAACGATACGTTTGCTTGAGTATTCTTGAGTCGAACTAATAACGGATCTTCGAATGCAGCCTGTGCTTTTGATCTTGGAGAAGGGGGTGCAGTACTTGCAGAAACATTGGGATTGGCCGAGGCATTTCCCGCTATAACCCAGTCACGTGAGTTTAGCATATTGAAACTTTTTCCTTTTCTCTAAGAATTCCTTCATAATCTCGCTGAAAGTTCTTACAAAAATCATCAAATTCATTCATAACATTGGAGCCCTTATTCAAAGTCGTGGGAGATGGTGATGTCGTTGTGGAAGATAAGGCCTTGGCGTGATAAAATCTCAAACGGTATGTTTGCTTGAGTCTTCTTGAGTTGAACTAATAACGGATCTTCGGGTGCAGCCTGTGCTTTTGATCTTGGAGAAGGGGTGCAGTACTTGCAGAAACATTGGGATTGGCCGTAACTCTAGTCGAGTTATCATATTGGCATTTCCTTGAATCCTTTTCCTTTTCTCTAAGACTTCCTTCATGATCTTGTTGTAAGCTCTAACAAAAATCATCAAATTCATTCATAACATCGGAGCCCTCATTTAAAACCAAGAGACCTTTGACTTGAGGTGTTGGGAGACCCTTGAAGCTTGATCTCTTTCATATAAGACTTCTCCACATTGCATTGCTTGAGCATTGTTGTCCCAAAAGACTGTCGGTTGCGAAGCCCCAATATTGCCCTTTGCTTGTATCACTGTAATGCCGTAGCCCAAAAGATTGTAGATTGCGAAGCCCCTTGAGACCTTAGGTGCCGAATTGAGGAAGCTTCCAATGTTGCACATGACTCCACCGGGGACACTGAAGTGAATTTCTTCTTGCCGAGGGAGCCTTTAAAACTTGATCGTACCCCCTAGAGTGACACCATTGATTAAGAGTGGAACGAGAAGGTCCTATCCTTGATTGGAGGAACAAGTATGAGCATACATGACAAGAAGGTGCTTCTCGGCATTCCTTTTGAGAGACTTTGAGGATAGTCTCACACATCTTTCTTGAGCGTAGCCCTAGGGCTCATTAACTGTCAAATGAAGCGAGAGAAGTTTTCTTTCTCGAGTCACATAGCCCCTAGGGCGTCATCATTTGTTTGAGCAAAGCAAGAGACCCGTCCTCGTGTGGGGGAACAAACATAAGAGGACATGGAAAGAGCTACTCCATTTCTCGGGAGCCTTTCGGCGTACTTTAGAGGCACATGTTTGAAGAAGCTTGAAAACTGAGACCCATGTTGTTTCTATTCGCTATCCAAGCCAATTGACTAGCTAGGGATTATTTGTGCAACCTATGATGGGCTCGTTTTCGGATGGATCTTGGTTATCATGGGCCTTCTTTTCATGAACCCAAAAATGCACACTGTTGGAGAACAAAGCCAATAACCCGAAACGACCTTTTACTGTGCCATGTCTTGTCAAGCCTTTTGCAATTCCAAAGTTGACTCGGTGGGGAATTGACTTGCTGAGGAGATTTGATGTAGAACTTGTACAGTTGTCTTCTTTAGAGGTCGGAGATCTCCATTTCTCTTTCCCTTCTCTCTTTCACTCTCTCATTCATTTTTTTTATGACGCACCCTGTTTTTTGCCTAGACTGCCCTTTCGGGTTTTCAATCTAGCGGGCATCTCTTTTGCATCTTCATTTTGACTCGATTAATGAGGAAGTGTGCATTGACTCTAGCGGAGGATGAGAGACATGTGATTTTGCGGTGAAGACCTCTTGTCACTAAAGATGAGTGACATTGACTCGACTAGGGAAGTGTCCCTAGTATTGACTTCATGTATGTATAGATTTTTTTGAATGACTCACGAAGGCAAGTAAGTCATTAAGAGAGAAGAGAAAGAAAGCCCCAGTTTGATTGCAGGAAACTGGGAGTATCGCAAAAAGAAGAGAAATCCCTAGACTCGACAAGGAACGGATAGCGATTCCAAATCTAAGAAAGTTGTTCAATCTTTTGGTGATTAATTCATTGGCAAATGAATCGTACAAATATGTTATGACAAGTTCGAGACGAAATCCGATCACCATAACGCGCTAGGGCTAAACATATCTTCTTTCTTGCATGAGACCGGACCCGAAGGTTGCCTACGTTCCTCCAGTGAAGAGGCTTAGGTCACCGTAGTTCTTGTGGATGCTTCATTCGTCGAGGTGGTTGTTGCTTCGTCCTTCATCGGTGGAATGATGTTGATCTTGTACTTCTTTGATTGAGGGGGATTTTTATTTTTTTTATTTTTTTTTGTGCTTTAAATTTTTCCTAGGTTGATTTGAGGATTTCAACCTAGCGAGGTTTTTTTTTTTTTTTTTTTTTTTTTTTATCCCCTTTTGAAAACTTTACTTCATGATCGTTGTTCCACCTTTCTTTTGTCTTGATTTCGTCGTTGTTGATGTCTTCGTTGTTGATGCCGTCGTCGATGTTTAGCCCCTAGGCGTTCAAGCGATAGCCTTCATTCCAAAACTTGTTTAGACATTTTTTTTATCATTTTGCCAAGAATTAAATTGAAAAACTTGGAGGAGTGTATGAGGACAAGAACGACCTTTATTTGATGACTCAATGGACTCGAACATTTAACATAGGACGAGAGAAAACATTAATGCACACTTAAGAGGACGTTTGACTTTTTTTTTTATTCCTACTACTAGGTAGAGAAAGAGAAACGGAGATTGCTGTTGTAGTCCCCATTGTCGTTGTAGCCTTCCTTGCGGCATGATCTCTTGTTGAGACCCTATTTCAAATCTGAGCCCCTTCCTTGATAAGTTCTTGCATGTTCTCACTCTCTAATTGTTGTTCTTCAACCACAGTAAACTCACCATTGTCAATCAAGTCTTGGACGATGTTGCAGATGGAGAAGCAATCCTCGGTGAGGTGACCGTTGTATAGGTGATAGTCACACCACTTGTGGTGGGCATGGTTGTGACGCAATGGTTATGGTTGCTTGTACCCTTGGAGAGGAGAAATTTGTACCTTTGCTTTGAGATCTTCATAGGCCTTGGTGACGGTCATGCCTTGGAGGGGAGTGTAGACACGGTCGTTGGTAGAACCTTTGTGACTTTTGAGAGGCGAGCCACTTGAACATGCCTTACCGTTGACCTTTGCCTTGTTGTCGGTGAACTCTTGTAAATGGGCGTTAAGTTCGGACACTTATTCCTTATGAATTCTCCTCTCGAGATCAAGACGGGTTGCCATAAATCATCCTTGCGGCGGGCATCCTCGACAACTCTATCCATTTGTTCCCCCATGGCTCTTATTATGTTGAAGAGCCTTTCGTTGGACAGGGAAGTATTCTCACCTTTGTTGTTGTTGCCGCTTGAAGCCATTGGACCTATGGAGAACATGGTTGATCTTAGGGTGGTCCCACAAATACCTTTTGAATCCAATGATTTAACCCACGAACAAGAGAAAAGACTCAAACCACATAAGGAAAATGACTTTTTTTTATTTATTTACAAAAGTCGGAAGGACGTAGTCCTTTTTGGGGTTTCTAAGAAACGATAATGGAATCGTCACACTAGTATATAGACCTTCTCGCGGTCCCATATACTCATCAGATTCCACCACGCTTGTGATTCCTACATGTGACAGGATTAAACTAAATTAATGTCATTAAGCATACATGCGGGGACGGATTTTTATGTCGTCCATGACAACCGTTTGTTTCTCTTGGAAACGGCATGTATTATTTGATGACATTAGTTTAGGAAAATCTCGGTACATGAAAACCGACTTGGTCACGGAGTGTTAGAACCTAAACTAAGAATTGTGTGGCTTGTGCTCGGCTAAAGAGAGGCTTAAGGTCACCCCCGGGATGTAGTCATGAACTACGCCACGGGCTGAGGTTGACCGCTTCGAAAGAGTCAAGGTCGGGTGGAGCTTAAAACTTTCTAGGACGGGCCTGGACGGGTTTGGGGTTGGACTTGTGCGACTCGATAGTGAGCAATTAATAAGAATATGTGCATGTAGTGTGAGGTCAAGCCAAGTGACAAAATATTTTTTTTTAAAGAAAATGAAAGCAAATAAGCACATAATTTACAATTTTCGAATCACCCGTGTGACCGATAAAAATAAACAGAAAGTAAAATTGTTCATGTGCAGGCTCGGTGCCCACACTGTCATTCTGTTCTGTTTCTGTGCACTGCTTCTGTTTTGGGAACTGAATGATGTTCAGGGACTTTACCCAAAAGCGCGCGCCTTAGAGCATTGATATGGGAAGCGCGCGCTGTGCGCCATGAAGATTGGAGGTGCGCGCATCTGGGGTACCTGTCAGAATGTCAGAAACTGTGGACTCAGGGGATTGCCCTGGTCCCAAATCATGTAACTTTCCCCTGCATAAACTGTTAGCACAGAAACATGAAATTCGAAGAACAAAATGAGAGGCGGGCGATTCTGGTAGAAGGGGTAGAACGCGCGTGCTTTAGACCAAGAAGGCCAGAAGCGCGCGCTTCCCACCCTTTTTACCAGAATGCCCAGAAAACAAAAATTAGAACACCAAAAGCAGAAAATGCAAGTTTAACCCTCTATGCCGTCCCCATCGGAGTCGCCACTGTAGATACCCAGGGGAAACCCCACGTGGCTAGAGCGGTGAATTATCCTAGGATGTCTAATTGATTTTAAGAGTCGACACCTATGTTTTAGAGGAACATAAGAAAAACCTAAAAAAAAGTCAATTTTATATACAAAACCAGAGATTCGGGAAAAGATGGGTTCGGGGGTTAGGTGACGGAGTGGAAAGTACTTAAACACCCACTCTGCCCCGCTTACGCGGGTCTTCCTACTTTTGGTGTTCTAATGCATGAGAAAGTCCTTCGATTTATTAATATACGAGTGCTAACAATTACAATGAAAAGAAAGGGGAAATATACAAAGGAAAATAAAAGAGAGTTGTTTTATTTATTTAATGGTAAAGATTACATGTCAAACTATTCTAACAATTATGTTAAGAAAAGAATGGTAAATTAAAGTAGAGATTAAAATGTAAGGAGATAACCTTAACCAACTTTAATGTAGTAAAGTGGTCATTTGGTCATGTCCCAATTGATGGGGATTGCATACATTACTAAGACATGTAAAATAAGAGAAGAAGAATAAAGTACCTTAAGAAAGAGGACTTCAAACTTGGACTTGAAAAATGGTGTTGTTGTAGAACAATTTGTGTAGAGTCTTGTTACTAAGAACTCTTGTTGGGAGAATTTATGTATAGTGTCATTGTAGATGATAAAAGTTTGGTCCAAAAAGAGAGTCCTAAAAGTCTAGAGTTTTGGCTAGAGAGAAAATGTTGAGGTCCCCCTTTCTAAGGTAGAAGAATGGGGTTTTTATAGGTAGAAAAGAGAGGGAAAGGTTGGAGGGAAAGATGATCAATCCATGTGAAATGGAATTGACCAATAAAAAATAAGATAAATAAAATAATAAATAAAAGAGAATAAAAGAAATAAAGATAAAATCATTTGTTTTTTGGGAAAAGGCTAGAATAAAGGATTTGGGAGTTACAAAATAAGGGGGGATGAATGTGGATATAAAAAAAGTGTTTTTTGTGATCAACAAAGGATGTTGTAAATAAGAAAAGGGAGGGAAAAATGGTGCAATCCGTTACTGCCATAACGGGAGGCGTGCGCTTTCGACTTTTAAGGCGATAGGCGGGCGCGGGCCGTGGACAGTATCGGAGGCGCCCGCGTCTGAGAAAGACAGAATGACAGAATAACTCTAAAATTAATTCTGTTATGCAGTTTAGTCCAAAACTAACGGAATCAGTTAGGAACTTAACCGAAGTAACAGAAATTAACAAAAACAAGTTAAATAAAAATACTATGTATGCAATCGGGGTGAGAGGTCCAAGGCGGGGTGTCTACAGAAGGTGAAAGAATTTTTATGGATAAAAGTGGGTTTTATTCATAAACACATGTGGGAATTAAAGAAAAAGGAAACCGTGGGACTTGGACTTGTTCAAAGGCTGAATTTGTTCAAATAGAGTACAAGCTCTTCACAGCCATTGGGTACAAGGAGGCGAAGCAAGATCTTGGGCACCAAGAATTTTTTTCTACAATTATGGACATGTGGAGAAGTTCTTCCCCAAGGCTCGGCATCCACTCCACCACTCACACCACATTTTTATCAACTCTCCAGCCACAAATGAAGTGTTCCCCAAGTACTTCAAGTCTATAAATAGCAAGGAGGATGAAGATTGAATATACAACACTACAACACATATCCTTGCATAAGAAAGTCTATACACTCCTTGGTTCCGATAAACTTAGTCTTCCCAAATCTATTCCATTCTTGTAACCTCTAATTATAAGTTTGTCTTGGCTAGGACAGGGTCTCGTGTATAGTCTTAGTAGTTCCATAAATCTCAAATTGTAATAGCGATAAGGAACTCTCGGCCTTGTACTTACAATTCTTATTATAGTGAAGGTCTTGCCTTTTGAGGCACCTCTCGAGATATATACTTTATATATCTTGAGAAAAATAATTCTTGTGTTTTATTCCGATGCAAACTCGTTTTGAAAATTGTTTTAACTCGGGTGTGTGTGTTGTCTAAAGTGTTATCGTTGGACTGCGAACACCTTTGATAACACTTTATAAAACCAAGGTCATTAACATTCCTATTATTTCCATATCATAAGGTACCAGTTCAGGCTTCGTATTATTTCCATATCATAAGGTACCAGTTCAGGGCTGTGACCTCTGTGTCTAGTTTTACCCCCAAGTATCAGTAAGACCAATCTCAAGATCCCAAAAACACCAAGCTCTTTAGTCCACTAATGGATTGTTTAGTACACGGGAATTTAGGGGTGGGAACGGGTATTTCATTCCAAGAATACATTTACCTCTGTTTGATTTTTTTTATATTTATTTTCTAGGGGATAAGGGTTACGGTATTTGTCACCTACGGCTATCAAGAACGAACGAATGACATCCAGATTAACAATAAATCTCAACTGTAATGTGGTTGATAAACATAATAACAGTAATTGATGAAATTTAACACAAAATTGCAATTTATCGGTGGTTATAAAGGACTCTTTATCTGTCTAAAACAAACGAAACCTCAAAAATAAAAATCCTCAAATAATACCTGGAACAAAATAACCCAAATATATAAGAAAACTAGAAAGAAAACTTTTTTTCTGGGCAAAATAAAAAGAAAACATGAAGAAAAGAACCCAAAACATGCTTTCATTCCCTAATTTACAGCCGCTGACCTCTCTTCTTCCTCCAACCCACTTCCGTACATATCAACTCGCAACTCGGCATCACCACAATCGCCATGCCCATGACATTCTTCTTCATCTTGTTCCCTCCAAACAATTCAGATCAGCGATATTTCCTTTGTTTCCGGTCAATTTTTAAGAAGCATTTGGTCTCCATGCCCGAAATTTAAATATCGGATCTTAAATTTGAAAATTAAAATGCCCAATCTGATAGTCCCAACAATGGCGAATTTAGTGTAGTACAAGCTCGAGCGCATGGTCATTGAGCTCGGCGATCTTAAAAACACCGAGGAATCTTTTTTGAACATGAAATTCTCAAGATTATCAAGTCTATCTTGGAGACCAAATGCTCTAGATATAGTTCTAGTTTCTTAATTATTAGTATGAGTAGTAAATTTATTAAGTGTACCATTTATTTGCATGGGTTCACTCCTATTTACGGTGGCGTTGAGAATTGTTGTGGTGGTGGTGGACCGACGATGTGGCTGATGGGGAAAAGAGGGGTGGTTGTTGTAGTGGATATGATTCTTTTTTTTTCTTCGTCGTTAAATGATGTCGTTTTGATGTCCAAATAGGAAATATTTTACATTTATTACACATAAGCAAAGTCTATTTCGCCTTTTTTTTCCACGTGTGTACATGAAATAGCCACATAACGAGCTTAGTCAGCATTTTTTGTTAGTTTTTGGACGTAAACTTAACTGTGGTCAAGTTTACCCTCATTTTTCTTGAGTTTAAGGGCAAATATGGCAATTGTTGAGTTTAAGGGCATCTAACACTTAAGTACAGGGTATATATCTATATTTTTCCGAAAATATTAGGAAAAACGCTTTTTACACGAGTCTTAGTTTGTGTTTTCTATATGCAGAGTGGCATTTTTGTAAATTAATGGAACATTATTAAAAGACGCGGTGGCATTTCTGCAAATAACTGAAACTTACGAAAACTCACCAGGCACTTTTTTACAACGTAGGAGGTATTTTGCAATACTACAGGAGGCAGTTTTTAATGCTAGAGCAGACACTTGTTTTAAGACTTAGAAAAACGCTCTTTGTACTTACAAAAACTTACCAGACATTTTTTTACATTGTAGGAGGCATTCTTCAATAATACATGAGACACTTTTTAACACTAGGGTAGGCACTTGTTTTGAAAATTTTAAAAACCCACCAAATACTTGTTGACAATGGAAGAGGCATTTTTCAATAATAAAAGAGGCACTTTTTAATAGTAAGACAGGCGTTCTTAAAACTTCCACTAAAAGTGCCTTTTTTAATATATAAAAATGCATGCTTGAATATTTATAAATGTAATATTACAACAGGAACGTTGTAATATTAGAAAAGACACATAATAATATTATAGAAGGCAATTGGGAAAAACACGTTTTTCCATAGCTTAGTGTAAAACGGGTTTTTCACAAGACCAACTCATAGTTTTAGGCATTTTGGTTCTGTGTAAGGGATAATACGCTTAGAAATATGCAAATTTAGAGTTGACGGGTCAACAACAGTACATTGGAAAGATGAGTTTAAACTAGGGGGTAAATGGTTACATCCAAACTGCGGTTTAAGATCGAACCGAACTAAACTATACGGTTTGGTTTGATTTGATTTTCAAGTAGTGCTTTGGTTAAGTTTCAAAAATTAATAAACCACGTGATTTTGTTTGGTTTATGGTCTGACTTCTTCAGATCAAACCAAACCAAAACGTGAAACCAAACCGCTAGACCGAACCAACAAAACAAACCACTAGACCGAACCGCCAGAACTATTAGTCATATATTTTTATGTTAAGTAACATCCACCTTTGAATTATTAAAAAAAAATCTACATTACATTAGATTATTCCCAACTCTCATTTTGCATCGTACTCAATATTCATTTCATCGGGTGTTATATTAGTTGAAGCACATAGTTAACAAAGTTCTGTAGTGTTCCTTCGCCTTCTTTATTCGTTAAATATTCTTTTTTTTCCAAATTTTCTCTTTTGAACATAATCTAAATCATAACTTGAATCGTGATATGAACCATAGTCTGAATAATGGTTTAAACAACAATCTGAATCACAATCTAAACTGCAGTCTATACAAACCATTGTGGTTTGGTTTGGTTCGGTTCGGTCTCGGATTTTTTCAAACCGATGACTAGTGGTTCGGTCTCTAAAACGACTGAAATCGAACCAAACCGAACCATTTACACCCCTTGTTTAAAGTACATTTGCGATCCCGTAAACAATCCCCTTAAATAATTATGATAAAACGAGATAATTATAAAATTAAATTGTTACAAATTTATTTAGCCAAAATCTTAAGAAAAACATGTTTTCCTAGCTCATAGGAAAAACATCTTTTTACAATATATGTTGTAGTTTTGTAAATATGTGAAACTTTTTAAAAAAACGCGCGATGGTATTTTGTACTCCCTCTGTATCTCTTTAATCTACAACAATTTCCATTTTGGTTGTCTCACTTTAATCTACAAAATCCCAAAATGAAAAATGTTATAATACTTTTTAAATAGTGGAACTCACTTGTCATACTCACAAACAACTATCCACTTACTGCTCTCTACCACACTTTCTCTCTCTCACTAAACTATCTACACTCACAACACATTACTTTCCAATCATTTCCTTAATTATTGTGCCAAGACTCATTTTTTGTAGATTAAAGAGTGACGGAAGGAGTAAATAATAGAAACTTCTAAAAACCTCTTGACACTCTTCAAAAAAACTGCAACCGGCATTTTGAATTATCTGAAGAAAAGCAATGGCAATCTGTAACACAGGCTGACACTCTTCAACACCGACACTCTTTCATATATGTTGTTAGAAAAAAATATAAGAATGATGATCAAGCGAAATAATCAAACACAACACAAGAATTTACATGGTTCACCAAATTGGCTACGTCCACGGGCGGAGGGAAAATATATTACTATTCAATGACCAATTACAATAGACGATCTTCACTAATATTATTAAGTCTAATAATTCTGTCAACCTAAATCTAGATCTTAGATCTCTACTTGTATCTCTCAAAGATGACCGGCAAAAAATATGCTAGGGGAGGGGTTTGTATTTATAAGCATAAATACTAGAAACCCAAAAGGAGAAGGAATCATATTCCTTGTGTACAAAGTAATTTGAATCCTATTTCTTGTATACAAAGTAATTCTATTCTCATTAGGAAACGGATTTCCTAATTCTTGAACAATTCCTTGTACCAATAAGAAACCTAATTAAACCAATAAACATTAATTCTTGTACCAAAAGGATTTCCTTTTTCCAATTCAAATCCCAAGAATTACTCAACTTGTCCCGGACATATCCTTAACCAATAGACATTGATTCAAAGGCATATTCCCAACAATCTCCACCTTGACTGTGAATCTCCCTGAACCATAATTTATATCCACGACACGACCCAACCTTGAAATCCACCTCTGCTTCCGAACATATCTCTCCACCTCCGCCACCGCGCCTTCTATCTTTGTCAAGACACCATCTTTGTTCACTCAAGAACAACCACGTTTACTTAGTCAAGCAAACGACTTTTCCAGCTCAACTTGTGCAATGATTTCTAGATCCCTATAACCTTCACCACAACGTTGACCACCATATCCGAAATACCAAATCCACAATCACCAAATTTCAATACCATGTTATCCAGATGACGACACTCGATCTTGTCTCAAACTTCAACGTGCTCCGAACTATTCTTGGATAACCAACGAACACGGACAAACACCCTTAAATGACTTGAACAAATTACTTCTCATTCTGGTAATGTATCTCGAACCCGTGACTACTTATTTGGATTTCTTCCCCATAATCATCTGCAAAAGCTGAAATTGTACATGAACTGCAGGACTGCGCGATGTCTGCACGAACTGCTACAATACTCCACTAACATGTGCTCTTACTTATCTTGTTTCTTCGACCTCTCCATAACGCCGATGAGAGCCAAGAAACTAGTATTGATATCTCAGAAAGCCTTCTAGACCATCAACATAGTGTTTCGCCAAACACTTGAGACTGTACACCTCTAAACTTTAAGAACCCCTTTTTCCGACTAGACTTGTGTATCAACTTTCGGATCCTTGGAAAAGACTTTAATGAACATTACGTTTGACATCTCTCTTAAAGAGGAACAAATCCCATCTTGGCTTATTACTCTTCCCTACATGATTCCGATTACGCCAATCATATTCTTTATAGCTACCCGGTTAAGGGTAACGTTTGAATATGTCAAACGTAATGTTCATTATGTGGAAAACTGTAATAACCTCAGGTCTAGAGATTCCAGTGATATAACTATATGAGACTTAATTATGACATTGTGACCATGACATAAATCTCATAGGGGTCAGTCCAGTATTTGTTCTCCAACAAATACCCATAAGTCTAATTGTATCGCATACACATAATCATCATATGATTATCTATTAAACTTATACTAATAATTAATCATAATTATCAGGGATAGAGATTATTATAATAAACATGCAAAAGATATAATAATCAAACATTCAATATCTTTATTAAAGCATAACCTAATGATAACATTAATCGTTCAAATAATGTGCCTAGGGCATACACACCAACAATCTCCCACTTGCACGAGGCCTAATTAATGTATCAAATCCATAGACCTAACATGACCATCATGACCCTTTGTCAATGGGTCAGCAATGTTATCCTCAGTTGGTACTCTGCATATATTTACGTCTCCTCTATGAACGATCTCTCGAATGATATGAAAACGCCTAAGTATGTGTTTGGATTTCTGATGCGATCTAGGTTCCTTTGCTTGAGTAATAGCACCATTATTATCACAATAAATGTCTATTAGATTAGCAATGCTTGGAACCGCCTCTAGTTCACCAATGATCTTCTTAATCCAAACAGCCTCTTTAGCAGCATCGGATGTAGCTATATACTCAGCTTCAGTTATAGAATCAGCTACGGTACTTTGCTTAGAACTCTTCCAGCTAACAGAACCACCATTAAACACAAACACAAATCCAGATTGCGATCTTGAATCATCCTTGTCAGTTTGGAATCTTGCATCTGTGTAACCATTTACAACAAGATCATCTTCCATACCTCCATATACCAAGAACGAATCCTTAGTCCTTCGCAAGTATTTAAGAATTGTCTTGACTGCAATCCAGTGACTCTCACCAGGATCTGATTGGTATCTGCTCGTCATGCTCAAAGCATACGAGACATCGGGTCTATACATATCATGGCATACATAATAGATCCAATTATAGAAGCATATAGGATTCCATTCATTCTCTCACGCTCATCAGTTGTCTTAGGACACTGATTCTTGCTAAGAGTTATGCCATGACCAACTGGCAAATTTCCTCTCTTAGAGTTTTCCATGCGGAATCTCTTAAAAACTTTGTCAGTATATGTACTTTGAGTTAAACCAATCAACTTCTTAGATCTATCATGATAGATCTTAATGCCAAGGATGTAGGCGGCCTCTCCCATATCTTTCATTGAGAAACACTTTTCTAACCAAGTCTTTACAGACCGAAATGCAGGAATGTCGTTTCCAATGATCAATATGTCATCAACATATAGCACTAAAAATAACACTACGCTCCCACTAATCTTCTTGTATACACAAGGTTCATCTTCGTTCTTGATGAAGCCAAACTCTTTGACCGATTCATCAAATCGAAGATTCCAACTCCTAGAGGCTTGTTTCAATCCATAAATGGATCTTTGCAACTTGCATACTTTATTAGAATTTTCTGGATTTACAAAATCTTCAGGTTATGTCATATACACATCCTCAAGTAAGTTTTCGTTAAGGAACTCTGTTTTGACATCCATTTTCCATATCTCATAGTCAAAATATGCGGCTATAGCAAGTAAAATTCTTATAAATTTGATCATTGCTACGAGCGAAAAGGTTTCATCATAGTCAATACCATGAATCTGCCTATAGCCTTTCGCTACAAGTATAGCTTTATAAGTATGCACCTTTCCATCCATGTCAGTTTTCTTTTTAAAAACCCACTTACATCCTATGGTTTTTACACCTTCGCCCTTGGCATACTTTACCTTCACGGCCTAGGCCCCCCTTCTTCATTACCCA
This sequence comes from Campanula takesimana, assembly GCA_026119855.1. Taxonomy (NCBI): domain Eukaryota; kingdom Viridiplantae; phylum Streptophyta; class Magnoliopsida; order Asterales; family Campanulaceae; genus Campanula; species Campanula takesimana. Next base: position 153,971 of record JAOWBW010000011.1, read on the forward strand.
GCTTGAACTGATAATTTGAAAACTCAAAAAAATATCGTAATCTAATTTCTGTTAATAATCTCGTTGAGTTTCTGTACCCTTTGACTTAGGATTAAAAGGGTAGCAGAGAAGGGTGCATCTATCAAGTTCCAAACTTGATTATCATACATGGACTTGATTTCAGATTCCATGGCTCCAAGCCATTTATCTGAATCAGGAGCGGACATCGCATCTTGATAGGAAGTAGGTTCGTCATCATCAATGACTTCTACTTCATTGCTATCCGTCATGAGAAATCCATATCTCTCAGGTTTGGATCGCACCCTACCAGTTCTGCGAGGAACTTGAGTATTCTGAATAGGTTCCACAACTCCTTGTGAAACTTGTTTAGACCCAACCATCAGTTTTCATGTTATTTTTGGGTTCTCAAACCTCTTCGAGATTAATTTTTGTTGGTCCCAAAGGGGCAACAAGGGTATAAAAATAGCTAGAGGGGGGGTGAATAGCTGTTTTGAAATTCTTTTCGTACCCTTTGAAAAACTCAATTGCAAATGCTCACTTTATCAAATAAGCGTTATGAAATGCGCCTAAGTGAGTGGGTGAAATGCACAGCGGAATTTAGTAAGTAAAGTAGACGCGAAGTATGATAAAGGGGGCGCACACACACTCTGAGTATTTTGCCTCAAAGTGAGTGAAAGATGAAACTAAAGCAAATGAGAAACAAACACAACACAATACAATCCAATCAATCTACAATGATTAAACAAGCAAATAGTGAGATAAGATATAAGCTTTAAAGTAAATGACAATAAGTTAATACGTGCTATTTGGAGACGTTCGATCTGGAAATGATCTACATCCTCTACCAAGATTGTTAGTCTTGGATTTCTAATGGAGATCTTATAATATGAGTGAGTATTACAAATTATAACTTTTGAGCTCAATACTAACTCAATATCTATTATCTATGAAAGAACAAATCCTAGACAAAACTGGTGTATCTCTTAAAGAAATGTCTTAGTATCAAGGCTCTTTAGATCTATGAGATTGAGAGCACAAGAAAACTAAAGTGTTTTTGCTTAAGGATCTGGGCTAAGTATGAAGGTATGAAGGTATTCTTGAGAATTCTGGGAAATCAATGAGCAATCTTCAAATCTTCAACAAATACTTGAGAGAGAAATTCAGAGCAACTTAGCAACTTCAAACGTTTGATGTTATGGGGTATTTATAGGTGAGCTCCAAAAAACTAGCCGTTGGAAATCCCTTGTGGATAAGATCAATGACAGATGTGCTAGAGCTCATAGAGTGGAACACATGTCCTTTTATAGCCGTTAGACACATAACATAAATATGACCGTTGTGGACAGGTGTCCTCAAATCTAGGTGCATTACATGTTATTTGTCCACCGTTAGATCTTTGGCGTAGTTTGAATTTCATCAAGTCTTCAGAAAATCTTCTAAGTGTTGAATTACTTAACTGAGGCGCGTTGAGCCAATTGGGCGCATACCTTAGCACAGGCCTGATAGGCACAATGATTTGAGGCGCATGGCGCGTAGCTTGACTCAACGTGTGATTTTCTTGAATCATGATAACCAAGACCTATTCCTAAGCCTATTATATTCAAATGGACTACTTAAAAAATGAAGCATAAATACTTCTTACATATGTGCCTAAAGCCCATGAAATAACACTTAGGTGATGGATCAATCAAATCTAATCAATCCTATATATTAAAAACTGAGATATAAGTGGGTATACCCAACAATCTCCCCCTATTTGATTGATGCCATTACCTACTATATCAGGGACAAACATTATACTTGATAACATGTCCAAATAAGTGAAATTGGTAGATCATGTCTCAAGTTAATGCACACACTAGTCCAAGATATAGATTTCTAATCTATTCCAATAAAGATAAAACATTACAAATAGAAAGATAGAAACAACAGTTTAACACATTCAAAAGTATATGAGTTTTAGTTTTGAAATGTGTTTAAACAAAGTTTGAACTCAATTCATGAAAGTATGAAACAGTTCAAATATAATGCATATGGTTTTATGGTTTTAAACAAAACATTCATTGCTCTACAAACAAGGAGTTTGAATGAACAAGGTTTGAGATAAACATGATGCATTGTTCTCATTAATACTTGAAATATAAGAGTTGACGATTACAAGTATTCAACAGAACAAAATCAAAAAGGTGCTAAAAAATTTAAGCACAAAAATCACTAACATAAAAAAGGTTACAAACAACTTACAATCAAAAGTAAACTAAGGATTAGGAGGCATCGGAGAGTCTTCCTTCAATCCTTCTTCAATCTCGCTCACTGAGCGAGAAATCTGTTTTGCAAGCTGAGAGGTCCTGTTGACTGCTAAAAAGTATCATAAACTCCATCTCTAATGTAGCGCAAGTGACAATCATTGATTGATTGGTACTCATTAATGGATCACTGAGTAATTGTCTGCTATTGAGAAAAGTTTTCAGCTAACACTTGTAAGTTCGCTTCAACTATAGTTTGCGCTGTAAGAATGTCAGCAGATACTTGTTCAGTGCGCCTATCTGCGCTAGAGTGTGCTGCGCTGAAACGAGTGACAATCAGCTCCTTCAAAAGATCTATCTTTGAATGTAAGGCGCTGAAGTCAACAGGTGCGCCAGAGTCTGCGCTCACAGTAGGCGCTGGAGTAACAGGTGCCTTGGGTTCTGCGCCATAAGAAGTTACTCCCAGGATTTCAAGCTCATCCTTAACTTCCTTCAATTTGTCAACTACACTCAACAATTTCTGACTATCCCCAGCCACCATCTCGAACAGTCTTCTGATGTCTGAAGCAACGCCAGACTCTACTTCTTTTATAGCATCAAGAAATTCTTGGCTATCGTTGAGTTTAATTCCTCCATAAATCTTCTCATGGAGAGAAGTAAGAGTGGCTTGAAACAAACTGTTCATCTGATCTATCACGTCATTCCATTGCTGAGGAGTCAAGAAGTGTTTGTCCCTGATGTCACCGCCTATGCGTGCTATCTCCCCTTTAATGGCAGCAATCTCATCTGCCTGATTCATAATCATTGAATTTTGAAGTTCCAATTGAGATTCAATACGAACTTGGCCTTGCTGAAGTTGCTGGAGGAGTGAAATAACCAAACTCGTATTAGGAGTTGGTGGAGGAGGCGCATGAGTAGATTGGGGTGCTACAGTAGTGCGCCTGGCAGGTGAGGGAACTATAGTGCGTGTAGGAGAAGTAGGTATATATTCAGCACTTGACTCACCAAATGCATCTGCTAGTATATGTCTGGTCAGGGAGTCAAATGAAGATGTGGGAACTGCAGTAGGAGGGGGAGGCACAGGAGCCGGAGGCGCGGGAACGGTTCTGCGCCTTTTCAGAGGCTCTTGCTCCCTCTGAACTTGTTCATCTCCTAGATCACCAAAACGTTCAGTAGATATCCTGTCTCTGACTTCTTGTTGTTTACGGGTGAGTTTAGCAGGTGCTGGAATAGGAGTAGGAGTAGGAGTTGGAGTTAGAGTAGGAGGTTTGAGAAATGGACGAGGCGTAATTGATACCTTCGTTACTGCAGTAGTTGGTGGTGCGTGAGTGGATGGAGGCGCGTGAGTAGGAAGAGGCGTAGAAGGGACAGGCGCGCGTACATCAGCGCTTGAACCTACACTTTTCTGCCTCTCTTTTTGAGCCAAGGGAGCAGCCTGCTTCATTTGATAATCTTTATCTTTTTTTCCTCTGCGCTTCAATCCTGCTGGCTTCTTAGGCGCGTTTGAGGTCTTTATCAGCGTCCTTCTCTGTTTTGGGGCGCTTTGGTGGTCTGCCCCCATGCTCAATAAAATCCATGGTTCCACCAGCTAAGTTACGGGGCACATGTCCACGTTGAACTCTTCTTAACTCATCCCGTCCAACCTCATTCAGACCTTCTTCATCATCAATCCCTTTTCCTCTATCTTCTTCAGCGCCAGGAACTGCGCCAGATGGTGCGCCAGTTTCTGTGCCTGGTTGAGTAGCAGTTGTGCCTTCTTCTGCGCCTGCCTCTGCTTCAAATTCAGTATCCTCATCTACTAACGCTTCACCACGAACTCTTGGTGCGCGCTTTGCGCTTCCTGTGCTTTTTCAAAACAAAATTAGCCTTACCAAAAACTGGAACATCATCGGACTTGTAATCAGCATTGTCATTCAGAAAGCGCGCCAAGTCTGGGTAAGTGAGGAAAATCTTGGTCAAGATACGGCAGTGAGTCTTGAATTTAGTCTTTCCTTTATTCTTACTCCTGTTGTACTTCTCAATCTACTCCATCAGCGTTTTCATCAACACTTGAGGCCAGTTGAGTTTAGTTCGACCCATTATCGCCGTCGTATACTCCCACTGTGAATCTATGAATCTATTCACATTCCCTGTCTTGAAAACTATTGAGGAGTCCACCAGATGCGTGAGGTGAGTTAAGAGATCTCCACCATCTTTTATTTCAACAAATTTAATGTTGTTTTGCAAAGTAGGAATATGCAGATAAGTCTGGGCCATAAGATCCTGTGCAGCCTGCGCGTAAACCATCATGCGTCCTGCAACACTTTGTGGTCCTGTCATCTCAAATTCAAGTACATTCCTGATGGTGCCATAAGAAATTATGACTGGCATATCATGAACTGTAGCATGAACTCTGTAGCGAGTGTGCCCATTAACTTCAGAAACGGTCTCCAATATTTCAGCCAAAGAAAATAACTCATCTACTAGCAGAGGCACATAGTAGGGTTGATCCATCGTATACAGTGGCAGAATACCTGCAGTTCTGATGTAGTGCATGATGTCAATCCCCATTGGCTCAGCAGCTAACTCAGAAACGTTGAAAGTTTCATCGGGTTTAAAATTAGCTGGATCCTGCATGAACAAAAATTTGTTGATGTTAGGAGTAAATGATGCGCATAGAAACATAACAATGAACAAAGTAAATATAGGCGCATAGAATGAATGGGCGCATAACAGTTGTAATTACTAAGGGCGCATACAACAAATAGGCGCATAGTGAATATAGGCGCATAAATTTATGAGGCGCATAGATATGGTTCTATGTAAATACTAAGGAAAAAGTAAACATAGAGAAAACTGACTAAGTATGAATTTAGGCGCATAAATTACTAGGCGCATAATGGCTTTGGCGCATGAAAAGTAGAGGCGCATAACAATTATATTTGCAAGAGGCGCATACAAGTGTTAGGCGCATGAACCATTGAGGCGCGTAATGACATTAGGCGCATAAACAAACTAGGCACATGAACTTATACTTAGGCGCATTTCTATACTTTTAAATTTTACTTAGCATAAAAACGCAACAACAACACAAACACATGCAAAACATAAACATAGAAGAAATATGGATCAAAGATGAAAGTTTTCAAAAAACAAGTTTTGAAAAACAAAGAACCGAAGTCATGCAAGAAAAGCAAAGAACACGAAGAACATGTCTTGAGTGCTCGAAGAACACCAAGAACACCAAGAACACAAAAATCATGAAACTTCACCAAATCAAACAAATAATATGTCAAAATGACCACATGAACACAAAGATTCCAAATATGTAAACCAAAACAAGAATAAATCAACAACAAATCCCCAAAAAGCATTTAAAGTGACGAAAATTTGAAAAGTCTAAAAATCTAAGATTCTCAGATTCGCAACAAATAAAACATTGATCGTTGTAAAGTTGGATTCTAAAGATTTGAAATTGCGATACGAACAAAACCCAACGAACGTTTTCACAAACGGATAACCGAAACAAGATTAATCGAAAAGGGAAGCATTTTCGGTTTTCGAAAAAAATAGGTTCACAAAAGAAAAAAAAATTGCAAAAAATTAAAGAGATTAAGGGTCAAGAAATCTTACCATTTCATCTTGGGGGCCTTTAGATTTTGATGTAGTTGTACGTTTTGGACCCATAGATGTATAAATATGGAGAAAATAGAGAAGAAAAGAAGAAATAGTGTAGAGAGAGAGAGTTATGGTGAGAAAGAGAGAGAGAGACTAGGAAAGAAGATATTTAGAGAGAAAGGAAGGGGTGCAGAGAGAGAGAGCAAGGAGAGAGAGATAGAGGGATATATAAGCATAAAAGAGGTAATGGAGGGAGAAGGTCAACTTATATAGGGTTAGGGTTTTTTAGAAGATGGGAAGTTGAAAGGACAAGCAATAAATTAAGGTGTCATAAAAAGTACATTAATGTGACACCAAGTGTGCAGAAAAATTGTCCCACTTCCCTCATAAATGTATGAACAATTTTGACTAATTTTTGCACAAACACCAAAAACATCTGTTTTAGTGTAAGTTTGGGGTGCAAGAAATAAATCCCCAAAAAATAAAAATTTTGAAAAATGGAAAACGAGAAAAAATTAATTGCACAAGTACCCTTGAACAATCATGGAATGTCGTGAAACGACATAGATTCTATATGCAATAAATAAGAACTAACATACCTGGTACTTGTGAAAAAAATGAATACGTTCAATAATTGAAATATTAAATGAGGAGTATTAATTGAGCCGCATCATTGATGTTGCGCGCTAGGGAGGCACGTAGGGCATATAGGCGCGAGGAGTGATTTAGGCGCGTGAAGCGTTTTGCGCGCTATATGAGGCGCATAGAGTTTCCTTGAAACTTTGAAATTAATCTCAACTTTTAAGGCCTAGAATTTTCACAACTCAAAAAAAAAAAAAAAATCATTAGTATTGACAAAATTGTATGGACTAGTTAAGTTCAAGCATACCCATTTCTCCTCTCAAAAATATGAACCGCTTTGCATCTAATGCCTTCGTAAGAATGTCGGCGATTTGAAAGTCGGTTCCCACGTGTTCCAAATGAATGTTGCCTTTTTCCACGTGGTTTTTGAGGAAGTGATATTTGATGTCTATGTGCTTTGTCTTGGAGTGTATCGATTTTACCGCGAGTGAAGCCTTTCTCAATGAAAAACTTGGATAGTGTATCGTACCATGCTCTTGGTGCTTGCTTGAGCCCATACAAAGCTTTCTGGAGTTTGTAGACATGATTTAGAAATTGTGAATCTTCAAACCCAGGTGGTTGAGCGATGTAGACTTGTTATTGGAGTTCACCATTTAGAAATGCGCTCTTCACATCCATTTGATATAACTTGAAGTTTTTGTGAGCGGCGTAAGCTAGAAAAATTCTGATAGCTTCAAGTCTTGCTACGGGTGCAAAAGTTTCATCGTAATCGATTCCTCTTGCCTATATGCAACCAACCTTGCTTTGTTTCTTATGATGGTTCCATTCCCATCCATCTTGTTTCTGAACACCCATTTCATACCAATCACTCCTTGATCATGAGGTCTTGGAATAAGAGTCTAAACCTTACATCGTTCAAATTGATTGAGTTCTTCTTGCATTGCAACAACCCAATTCGGATCTTGGAGCACTTCATCTGCCTTCTTCGGTTCAATTTGAGAGATAAATGCAGCGTAAGCATCAAAGTTAGTAGCTCTCTTTGTACGAACACAAACATGTATATCACCAATGATACTATTAATTGGGTGACCTCTAACTTCACGAATTTTAGGTGGTAAGTTAGGTTGGGTTGTAGAAACTTGAAGGTCTTCAATTAGTACATCTTCACCAGCTTCAAAATCATCAAAGATAGGGGGTTGAACTGGTTCAGAATTTAAAGTGGGAGTGACACCAGGTGCAGTATTAGAGTTTGGCGCAGGAGAGAATACAGGCGCATTGTACGGTGCAATTCAATCTTCACTCGATGCGCTATTATCAAAATTCGGTGACTCTGATATAGATTGATTTCCTTGAGTTGATGCATTATGATCTTGTGTAGGCGTAACTTGAATGGGAGCACATGTCTCAATAAACTCAACAGAATCATCAGAAACATTTGGAGCCAAATGTGGCTCAAGGAGAGAATGTTCATCAAATGTAACATGTACAGATTCAACTATCACTAATGTACATCTATTTAAAACACAGAAATCTTTAGAATGTTTGGCATACCCAACAAAAATACCTTCGTCGGCTTTGGCATCGAATTTACCTCTATGTTCGTTTCCATTGTAGAGGATATAACATTTGCAACCAAAGATCTTGAAGAATGCAATGTTGGGAGTTCTACCATGCTAAAGTTCATACGGAGTCTTGTTGTGAAGTTTGTTGATCAGAGAACGATTTTGAATAAAACATGCAGTTTGACAGCTTCTTCCCAAAAGTACTTAGGCAGTTTGGCTTCAGCTATCATCATTTTTCCCTCTTCAATCAACGTCCTAATCTTTCTTTCCACAACGACATTTTGTTGAGGAACTCCAGCGGTTGAGAAGTTATGATCTATCCCATGATCGTCACAGTATCGAGCAATACCGTTATTCTTGAATTATCTTCTATTGCCGATCGAACACTAACGATGTCATCTTCTTTTTGGGTTTGGAGCAGTCTGAATAAGGTGGTTAGAATGTCATAACAATTGTCTTTTGTAATCACCATTTCGACCCACGTGTATCTTGAGTAATCATCCACTACAACTAAAGTATACTTGTTTCCTCTAATACTTGCAGTGGTAACTGGTCCAAATAGATCAATGTGCAGCAGTTGCAAACATCTAGTAGTTGAGGGATTTGTCTTGCTGGAGAAAGACTGATTTGGTTGTTTGCCAAGTTGACACGCGGCGCACTTCTTATCATGATGATCAACAACCTAAGGAAGTCCTTTGACAAGATTATTCCTGCTGAATTTAGATAGATACTTGAAGTTCAAGTGACTTAAGCGCTTGTGCCACAGCCAACTATTTTCGCTCACACTTTTAGCTACAAAACAAAGATTAGTACTAGAGTTTATATTTTGGAAATCAATAATATAAATATTTGTCTTACGATATCCAGTGAGTAATGTAGCTCCAGATTCGCCATCCTTGATAAGACATTTCTTTGAAGTAAAACAGCATTCTAATCCTTTGTCGCAGAATTGGAATATGGATAATAAATTGTGCTTGAGTCCTTCAACAAGAGAGACTCTTTCAATGCACAATTTGTCCTTCTTGAGCTTTCCATATGCTACAACCTGTCCTTTGTTATTATCACCAAAAGTTACTGAGGGACCTCTTTCTTCATGAACATCTTCAAGTAAAGATTTATCTCCAGTCATGTGTCTAGAACATCTACTGTCGAGAATCCATTCATACTTTTTAGCTTTTGAAGATCCAGCCATGAAGCAAAGAACCTTTTCAGCCTCTTTAAATAACTTTTCTTGCTTTACAATGTCCTCATCATGATTGATTTTAGGAATAGGTAGTGCAGCTTGTGGTCTAATGTAATCTCCTTTTCTGAGCTTGCTTCTTGCACTCAGATCACATCTGGAGAATAGCAATCCACCATCGCTTTGAGCCGGAGTAAGACATCCTTGTTCAACTAGCTCGCTGATGGTTGGTCCTTTCTTCTTTTTCACATCTTGATAACCTGCAGATTTCTTAACAGGTTTATTCAAGATCTTCATATCAGGAACATCTTTTGAGTAGTCATCATCAGAATCATAATCATCTTCATCTTTTGCCACCAAGCACACGAGTCCATCATTTGAATCTTCATCGCCCTCTTCTGAGTCTGTTTCAATCCACGTATTACGATCATTTGATGGAGATTCTTCTTCAGCAACAATTCCTTTGTGACGATTGAATTTAGGAGTGTGGCTGCTCTTTTTCTGCATGTACTCGAACTTTGGAATTGGACTGCTTGATGCAAAATGTCCTGGTTTCCTGCAATTAAAACAAACAAGGTCTTCTTTCCTTTTTGAATCACTGCTCCTTATAAATTTTGGAGGAGATCTGCTGGTATATCCTTGAGATTTGCTGGTTGATCCGGGTTTTGAGAATTTTCTGAACTTCTGGAATCTCTTCACAAATAAAGCGAAGTCTTCGTCATCCATATTCAATAACTCAAAAGTAAAAATTTTAGGGTCAGAACTTTTCTCTACGGGTTCTTCCTCTCTTTGCGCCACCATTTCTATGGACTTTGACTTTCCTTCAGTTTCACTGATGCGCTGAAGTTTGAGCTCATAAACCTTGAGATTTGCATAAAGGTTCCTTAAAGTCCAATCATCCAAAGTTCCAGCGTCTTCAAGGGCGCTAGATTTATGGATGTATCTAGATCCAAAAACAGCAAGGAAATTAACATTTAATTCCTTATTAGAAAACTTCTTTCCAAGTGAAACACATAGATTGATAATTTCACAATAGCGTTCATAAGTCTGTCTTAATGTTTCACCGAGGAGTTGAGAGAAATTGTTAAATCTCTTTTGTACTTCATATCTCTTGTTTTCTTTGTAAACAGTGTCTCCTTCAATATGCTCTTCAATAGCATCCCATAATTCATTGGAGGTAGCACAATGCATGAATTGTTGTTTCATAGCCGTGCTTAGGAGAATGCTTCTAGCTTTCCCATCATTTGCAACTCTTCTTATTTCTTCTTCAGTCCATTCTTCCTTTGGTTTCTGAACTGTTGGTTGAGCAGCATTAGTGCACGGATTTAGATTCGCTTTCATTGGGATGTAAGGTCCATAAACCACGGTGTCATGAAGCCTTTCATCGATTGAGATGAGATGGGTCAAGATGATGAATTTCCATACGTCAAAATGATCTTCATCAAAGACTGGAACATGAGTGTAGTTTGCAGTTGCCATAGGTTTTGAGTTTGCCATTTTGAATTGGCACCCAAGCTGTTAAGCTTGAAAAACAAAAACGTTTTATAAAGGTGTTTGCTCTAATACCACTTGTTGGTCCCAAAGGGGCAACAAGGGTATAAAAATAGCTAAAGGGGGGGTGAATAGCTGTTTTGAAATTCTTTTCGTACCATTGAAAAACTCAATTGCAAATGCGCACTTTATCAAATAAGCGTTATGAAATGCGCCTAAGTGAGTGAGTGAAATGCACAGCGGAATTTAGTAAGTAACGTAGGCTCAAAGTATGATAAAGGGGGCGCGCACACACTCTAACTATTTTGGCTCAAAGTGAGTGAAAGATGAAACTAAGGCAAATGAGAAACAAACACAACACAATTCAATCCAATCAATCTACAATGATTAAACAAGCAAATAGTGAGATAAAATATAAACATGAAAGTAAATGACAATAAGTACATATGCGCTATTTGGAGAGGTTCGATCGAGAAATGATCTATGTCCTCTACCAAGATTGTTAGTCTTGGATTTCTAATGGAGATCTTATAATATGAGTGAGTATTACAAATTACAACTTTTGAGCTCAATACTAACTCAAGATTTATTATCTATGAAAGAACAAATCCTAGACAAAACTGGTGTATCTCTTAAAGAAATATCTAAATGATCAAATTTAATGAGGTGCGTGTGTGTTCTTAGTATCAAGGCTCTTTAGATCTATGAGATTTAGATCACAAGAAAACTAAAGTGTTTTTGTTTGAGGATCTAGGCTAAGTATGAAGGTATGAAGGTTTTCTTGAGAATTTTGAGAATTCAATGAGCAATCTTCAAATCTTCAACAAATACTTGAGAGAGAAATTCAGAGCAACTTAGCAACTTCAAACTTTTGAAGTTATGGGGTATTTATAGGTAAGCTCCAAAAACCTAGCCATTGGAAATCCCTTGTGGATAAGATCAAGGACAGATGTGCTGGAGATCATAGAGTGGAACACATGTCCTTTTATAGTCGTTAGACACATAACAATAATATGAACGTTGTGGACAGGTGTCCTCAAATCTAGGTGCATACGTGTTATTTGTCCACCGTTGGATCTTTGGCGTAGTTTGAATTTCATCAAGTCTTCATGTCTTCAGAAAATCTTCTAAGTATTGAATTACTTCACTGAGGCGCGTTGAGCCAATTGGGCGCATAACTTAGCGCGCTCCTAATAGGCGTATAGGCGCAATGATTTGAGGCGCATGGCACGTAGCTTTACTCAATGTTTGATTTTCTTGAATCTTAATAACCAAGCCCTATTCCTAAGTCTATTCTATTCAAATGGACTACCTAAAAAATGAAGCATAAATACTTCTTACATATGGGTCTAAAGTCCATGAAATAACACTTAGGTTATGGATCAATCAAATCTAATCAATCATATACATTAAAAACTAAGATATAAGTGGGCCTACCCAACAATTTTACTCCCACTAGTTCTTTTAGAGAGAAAATCTTTCTCTAGAAAAGTACCATCTCGAGAAACAACCACTTTGTTGTCCGTGCGGTTGTAAAAATAATAACCCCTAGTTTCCTTAGGGTATCCCACGAAAATACATTTGTCAGATTTTGGTGTAAGTTTGTCAGAGACAAGTCTGTTAACATAGGTCTCACAACCCCAAATTCTCATGAAAGAAAGACAAGGTTTCTTTCCATTCCATATCTCATATGGAGTCTTTTGAACTGATTTAGTTAGAACTCTATTTAGTGTAAGAGCAGCAGTTTCTAGTGCATGTCCCCAAAAGGATAAAGGAAGATCAACTTGACTCATCATGGAGCGGACCATATCCAATAAAGTCCTATTTCTCCGCTCAGACACACCATTCGATTGTGGTGTTCCAAGTGGATTTAATTGTGAAACAATTCCACAATCTTTAAGATGATTGTCAAATTCTTGGCTCAAATATTCTCCACCACAATCAGATCGAAGTGGTTTAATAGTTTTTCCAAGTTCATTTTGTACTTCATTTTGAAATATTCTAAATATCTCAAAAGATTTACTTTTGTGTTTCATTAAGTAGACATATCCATATCTACTAAAATCATCAATTAATGTTAAGAAGTATTGATATCCTCCCCTAGCACTGCTGCTCATTGGTCCACACACATCAGTATGTATGACTCCCAATAAGTCACTAGCTCTTTCACTACTCTTAGTAAAAGGTGTCTTAGTCATCTTCCCAAGTAAACAAGACTTACAAGTTTCATATGATTCAAAATCATGTGAATCTAAAAGTCCGTCCCCATGGAGTTTTGAGATACGCTTCTCATTAATATGACTAAGACGGCAATGCCACAAATAAGTGTGATTTACATTATTAGGTTTGGATTTCTTATTTACATTATAGATATCCTCATTATTTCCATTCTCAACATCAAGGACATAAAGGCCATTAAATAAACATGCAGTACAATAAAGCATATCATTTAAATAAATAGAAAACTTCTTATTTTTAATAAGAAAACTATAACCTTCATTATCCAAACAAGAACTTGAAATAATATTTCTACTCAAATCTGAAACGTAATAACAATTGTTCAAAACAAGAATGAATCCGCTAGGTAAAATGACATCATAGGTTCCTATGGCTAATGCAGCAACTCTTGCTCCATTCCCCACATGTAGGTCCACCTCGCCATCTTTGAGTAGCCTCCTATACCTTAGTGCCTGCACATTTAAATAAATGTGATATCCACATCTGGTATCTAATACCCAGGAACTAGAAGTAGAAAGGAGAATATCTATAACATAGATACCTGAAGTATAGAAGCAGTCCCACTGCTTTTCTTCTTCTTCTTTTCTTCCTTGTAAACCTTACAATTTTGTTTCTAATGACCAATATCATTACAGTGGAAACAGATTTCATCCTTTTGGGAATTTGGTTTAGCCACCACAGCATTGGCAACAGTTGCCTTGCTTATCTTAGGTTTGAGAACTTTTGCCTTACTCTTTCCTTTGGCTTTAGAGCCCTTTCCTTCTTTTGAAACCATAAGCACATGAGAAGCTTCTTTAATTATTTTCTTTTCCGTTGTCTTTAGCATCCCATGCAACTCTGACAGGGTCTTATCCATATCATGCATATTATAGTTCATGACAAACTGATTATAGCTTTTAGATAATGAATTACGAATAAAATCAGTAGCCAAATTAACAGAGATGGGATGGTCAAGCCTCTCTAGATGCTCAAAGTGGGCCTTCATCTTCAACACATGAGGACCCACTGACTGTCCTTCACTCATCTTGCATTAGCTTAGAGCAGCTATGGTATCGAACCTTTCCTGCCTTGCTTGCTTTTGAAACATGTCTTTCAACTGAGTGCCTATATCATAGGCTTCCAAGTGTTCAAGAGTCTTCTGAAGCTCAGAACACATGGCAGTAAGCATGAGACAACCGACCTCACGAGAATCACTTTTGTGCTTCTTGTAGGCGTCTCTCTCTAGCCTAGGGGTTGTGGCAGCAGGTTCCTCTTCAGCAATGGGTTCATTAAGAATGTACTGCTTATCTTCATGCTTTAGAACAATTCTAAGGCTTCGGATCCAATCCATGATGTTAGCACCATTCTCTTGAAGTTTTTCCTTCTCAAGGATAGATCGCAATGACAGAGATTGAGTGTTTTGTGCCATTATCTACAGTTATGCAAACATGTAACCACATATAAGTACCAACTTTATTAAAGATATTTTAAATTTAGTATTTCACAAATACTCCCACTAAATTATATAACCTTCATATACATCCAATGTATCATATAATTCAAGTGGGCTAAGATCCAACTTTAATTTAATTTCAAGTCCGCGGAGGCGATACTGCTCAAAATTAAATTAATTAGGTAGACAAATCCTTGTCAATCATATCATATATGATTCTTAGATCTTTTATGAGATTTTAGACATCATATGTCTAACATGTTTTAATCTCATCAGTGCCTTTAGGCCAAAACCCTTTTGATGACCTAATTAAGTCAAACCATTTTAAACATATAGGAATCACTCATTCTTCATCTTGCTCATAGATGCATAGAATTAATGCGCCTCTCCATGGTAGAGCCCGCATAAAACTACCCATGTACTCACAAGTGTTTTAATCATGGATTTGGCACTTAACTTAAATTTTCAAGAAGGTTCATACACATAAAGTAAATCAATTAACCGAATTAATTTTATGTGACATTAGTTGCGCTAGTTATAGGATTATAGTCTGAAACCTTGACATTTCCCAAATCTTAAACTCCTTTAAGATTCTGATCTCATTAACTGTCTGGACTTCTGAACTTAAATCTGTTTTAGGAAACACGGTTTCCAAAACCAGCCATCTGAAACGGATCAAAATCAGTAATGCCCAAACCATCCGTACGGATGTTTCTGGCAGCTTCCAGATTTATCCGTACGGCTTGTCATGTAGATAAACTCTGAACTCTTCAGAATTCTTGGAACTGTATCTGCATAGTATCTTGAAATTGAGAGCACAAACTGTATGGTCAAAATTAAGCCAAAATACATCCACATTCCCATACTAAGATCAAGAAACCAAGTAACTTCTCTATACGGTCGAAACTAAGTCAAAAGGCATCCACATTCCTGTATAGATTGGTCACTTGTTTCAAGACCCTTTCATTGTCTCTTAATCTCATAGATTAAACTCTTTAGAACTCTGATTTCTGCAATTACTCTGAATTCTTTACAGAAAACTGTTTCAGGAAACACGGTTTCGAAAACCAGCCGTCTGAAACCAGTTTTTGTTTCCAGATTCGAATTCTGTAAACAATTTACAGAACAATCTGGACACCAGAAAACAGAGCAACAATCTGGAAAACGGGGCAGGCGCCGTACGGTAGCTCACTAGCCCTTTCCAGATTCCCAGAATTTTTCAGTTTTCAGAAATTCGATCAATCCCAATTTCATGTTCATACATAATCAGATTACAGAAACATGAAAAGACAGATTACCAATTTTAACCCATCTAATTCATATAATAAATAATCAATTTATTCCACATACAAATTAGATCAAGATCATCAATAAATATAATCCAATTTCAACATGATAATCTAAGCATGCAATCATACATATCAATCAAATTAATATTACAACCATATAATCCCATCATCAACTAGCATGCATATTTTATATCTCATATAAAATTCCATCACATAAATTCATCTTATCATGATCATACAAATTAAATAATCGCATTAAATAATTATATCATGATAATATTAGAATTATTGATCATCAACGAGGCTCTGATACCACTGTTGGGTTTCGTGCAATCATGTGCAGCGGAAGAATAACATGAAGAAACCCAATAGCCTAGATCCGTTAAGAGAAATAATTCATAATATAAAGATGAAAGAAACTAACCCTTGTAGATCGATATGTGAAAACTTGGATTAAGACGCTAAGAGAAACACCCTCTACCGGTGATCCACACTTCGA
Source organism: Campanula takesimana (assembly GCA_026119855.1). Taxonomy (NCBI): domain Eukaryota; kingdom Viridiplantae; phylum Streptophyta; class Magnoliopsida; order Asterales; family Campanulaceae; genus Campanula; species Campanula takesimana. Next base: position 170,087 of record JAOWBW010000011.1, read on the forward strand.
ACAGATTTCAAGAACACCTTTTTGTACTTGACTGCTAGGCTTTCGGTTTGAAAAACTATGGTGAAGAACAATTCTTCAAAGCTCCTAATTATTATTGAAGTTTGATAATAGGGAATAATCAAACTCAACAACCTAAGAATATAATGTGTATTCTCTCTCTCCAAGAAAGAGATTGTGATTTGGAAAATCAATGCATAGGGAACAATTCCCGGTTGTCCACATTATATACAAGGGGTTTCCAAAACCCTTTAGTACTTAGGTATTCTTGTTCAACAAGAATTTCCAAAAATTAAACTGCCAGTCGAGGGGCAGCCGTACGGTGGCCAGCCAGCCCTACGGCTCCCCTTGCCAGTTTCCTCGTTTTTCACTCCTTTTAATTATCCATTCTGCGTGTGTGACCCAATAGGATTATACTAAGTTGACAACGTGTCCGAACCATTCAAACCTCATAAATCATAAGAGGACTCTAGCAAGCCATTATGACTACCCAATTAGTATAACTTTAAAGTCCAAAGTTTCCTAAAATAGAACATAATACAATCTCTTTGTTACACGATGTCTATTGAACGTAACCCATGGTCCATGGTCAACTTACCTATGTTCAATACTTTCTCGATCCCGAATGTATTGATAATACAAATGACATTGATCCAATCAATTCATTTGAGCATGGAAATCTATTTCATCAATACAATTCATCGAGTGGCCAAAGCTTGACATCTCTCTTGACGAGGAACAAATCTCATCTTGGCTTATTACTCTTCCCTACATGATTCCGATTACGCCAATCATATTCTTTATAGCTACCCGGTTAAGGGTAACGTTTGAATATGTCAAACGTAATGTTCATTATGTGGAAGACTGTAATAACCTCAGGTCTAGAGATTCCAGTGATATAACTATATGAGACTTAATTATGACATTGTGACCATGACATAAATCTCATCGGGGTCAGTCCAGTATTTGTTCTCGAACAAATACCCATAAGTCTAATTGTATCGCATACACATAATCATCATATGATAATCTATTAAACTTATACTAATAATTAATCATAATTATCAGGGATAGAGATTATTATAATAAACATGCAAAAGATATAATAATCAAACATTCAATATATTTATTAAAGAAAAAGCAAATGGTAACATTAATCGTTCAAATAACTTGCCTAGGGCATACACACCAACATGAAGATCGCATCCATGAACACGGACTTTGAGGTGTTAAAGCAAACACCCTCTATCGGTATCCACACGTCGAACAGACTCAAGAACACTTTCTTGATTGATTGCTAGATCCAAGGCATGATGAAGAAATGATTTCTTCGTAGGAATTATTTTGCTCTTTGATTATTGAGTTTTGATGATTCTAAATCTCAAAACTAATAATCATACCTCTCTATATTTTATTGTTTTTAAAATAATGTCTTATGATTTCTAAAATCAACATTAGAGGCTGTCAAACCCGACTGTATATATTTATATGAGGGCTTGACCTAATTCCGTTCGGGCCGGGTTTCCTTGTCAAACAAGAAAAACTGCAGAATCTGGCCAGTTTACGAGGGGAGCTGTACGGATCCTTAGGAGCTGTACGCCACCAACCCTGCCGTACGGTGCCAGTTCTTTTAATTCCCAGATTTTCAGCCTTTTTCCAATCCGTTCTATTGTGTGTGACCCAATAGGATTATACTAAGTTAACAACGAGTCCGAACCATTCAGAACCCGTAAGTCATAAGCGGACTCTAGAAAGCCATTATGACTACCCAATTAGTATAACTTTGAAAGTCCAAAGTTACCTTATAGAACATATCAAAATCATTTTGTCACGTGATATCATATTGGACATAAGTCATGGTCTACGTCAACTCCTAACCCAAAAAGGATTCTTTCTCCTCATAAAGTAATGACTTGGGCTATTCTATTTTGACTTAACAACTAAAGCCCAATACTTATCATTAATTACTTGGCCCAATTAAAATAAAAGAGTCCAAAGTAAAATAATTAAGGGGGGAGTCGCGTATTACATTATTTCCTCCTTATAAGAGTTTGGTCCTCCAAACTAAATGTACCTTAATCAGAAAACAGGGCGGGATACGCCTCTCGCATTTCGCTTTCGAGCTCCCACATAGCTTCTATTTCCGTATGGTTGCTTCATTGTATTTCACATAAGGAATCACTCTTTTCCTCAATATCTAATCCTTCCGATCTACTATCTTCATAGGTTCCTCATCGTAGCTCAAATCAGAATGAACTCTGAGTTGTTTATACTCGATCACATGACTCGGATCGGAAATGTACTTCCTCAACATCGATACGTGAAACACGTTGTGCACTCCAGCTAGCACAAGCGGTAAAGATAACTTATAAGCTACCATCCCAACTCGTTCTAAAATTTCAAACGGTCCAAAATATCTTGGGCTTAACTTCCCACGAATACCAAATATTATAACTCCCTTCGTTGGAAAAATCTTCAAGAATACATGGCCTAATTGAAACTCTAAATCGCGCCTTCGTCGATACGCATACGGCTTCTGTCTACTCTGAGCGGTCAACAACCATTTACGAATCTGTTATACCTTATTTGCGGTCACTTGGACAAGTTCTAGTCCAGTTAACTTCCTTTCACCAACTTTATCCCAAGAAGTAGGTGACCTACACTTTCGTCTATACAATGCTTCATACGGTGCCATTCCGATACTAGCATGAAAAATGTTATTGTACGCGAACTCCACGAGCGTCAAATGCTCGTCCCACGTTCCTTGCCAGTCCAACGACGTAGATCTCAACATGTCTTCTAAAGTCTGGATAGTCCTTTCCGACTGTCCATCTGTCTGTGGGTGAAAAGATGTACTCATCGTCAACTCCGTACCCAAGGCTTGTTGAAAACTCTTCCAGAATTTCGATGTAAACCTCGCATCTCGATCGGACACTATCAAAACAGGTATTCCATGCAATCTCACAATTTTATCAATATATAACTTGGCTAACTTCTCCAATGAATTTGTCACTTTGTTTGCTACAAAAGAGCCGACTTCGTAAGTCTATCCACAATAACCCAAATTGCGTTGTGGCCCTTCAGTGTCTTTGGTAGCCCTACGGCCAAATCAATAGCTATATGCTCCCACTTCCACTCTGGAATAGGTAACGACTGCAATAATCCTGCCGGTCTCTGGTGTTCACTCTTCACTTGTTGATACACCAAACATTTCGATACAAACTTGGCTACATCTCCTTTCATGTTGTTCCACCAAAATGACTCTCTTAAGTTTCTGTACATCTTTGTACTTCCAGGATGTACACATATCTCGAACAATGGGCTTCTTTCAGAATCTCTCTTAATCTCCTCATTGTCTGGCACCCATATCCTTGATTGGTACCTCATGATTCCATCATCTCCCACATGAAAGTCCGATGTTTTTCCTTTAGCAATACTCTCGTGCATCTTCAACACTTCCTCATCTACTCCTTGCGCTTCTTTGATCCTATCCATAAGCGTTGGCTGAACACTTATTTGAGCCAAATAACCCTTAACTTGTACTTCTATACTTGAAATTTTGATGCGGTTCCACGTACTTTCCTCCTTAGAAATTAACGTCGCTAATGTTCCGCGGTTTTTCTGACTTAACGCGTCTGCCACCTTATTAGCTTTCCCAGGGTGGTACAAAATCATACAATCATAATCTTTTAACAACTCCAACCATCTTCTTTGCCTCATATTAAGCTCCTTCTGGGTGAATATGTACTTAAGACTCTTATGATTCTTATAAATCTGACATGTCACCCCATATAAGTAGTGCCTCCATATCTTCAAGGCAAACACTACTGTAGCTAATTCTAAATCATGGGTTGGATAATTCTTCTCATGATTCTTTAATTGCCCAGATGCATAAGTTATAACTTTATCATTCTGCATCAGCACGCAACCTAATCCTTTAAGCAAAGCATTACTAAAGATCACAAATCCATCCGATCCCGATGGTAAAGTAAGAACTGGTGTGGACCCCAATCATCGCTTTAACTCTTCAAAGCTATTTTCACACTCTTCTGACCAAACAAACTTAGCTCCTTTCTGAGTCAATTTCATTAAGGGCACTGACAACTTCGAGAAACCTTCTACGAATCTCCTATAGTAGCCAGCTAAACCTAAGAAACTTCTTATCTCACTAACCGAAGTTGGTCTCTCCCAATTCACGATTGCTTCTATTTTTGTTGGATCCACAGCTATTCCATCCTTTGACACCACATGTCCTAAGAATGCTACTTTCTCCAACCAATACTCACACTTCTTGAATTTAGCATATAACTTATGCTCTCTCAAGATCTGCAGTACTATCCTCAAGTACTCTTCATGCTATTCCTTGGTCTTCGAATACACCAAGATATCATCGATAAACACGATTACACATATTTCCAGAAACTTCTGAAATATCCTATTCATAAGTTCCATAAATATTGTCGGTGCGTTAGTCAACCCAAACGGCATCACTATAAATTCGTAATGACCATACCTTGTCCTAAAGGCGGTCTTAGATATATTGTCTTTCTTCACTCTTAATTGATGATAACCAGACCTCAAATCTATCTTTGAGAAATAACACGCTCTTTGAATTTGGTCAAACAAATCATCTATTCTTGGCAACGGATATTGATTCCTTACCATCACACAATTTAATTCACGATAGTCGATGCATAACCTCATCGACCCATCCTTCTTCTTCACAAATAATACCGGTGCACCACATGGTGACACACTCGGTCTAATTAAACCCTTATCCAACAATTCTTGTAGTTGTTCCTTCAATTCCTTCAGTTCAGACGGAGCCATTCTGTATGGCGCCTTCGATATTGGTGTCGTCTCTGGTACCAAATCGATGTAAAACACACTTCTCTTTCTGGTGGTATCCTCGGTAAATCCTTTGGGACACATCCTTGAAGTCTTTAATCACAGAAAGTGATTCTATAGTTACTTCCTTCTAGTCTGTAGTACTTACGTATGCCAAAAATCCTTCACACCCTTTCCTTAACAGCTTACTAGCTTTCATTACCGATATAAGGTTCGACCGGGTTCTCAGTTTCGTCTCTTGAAAACAACACTCTTTTCCAGATAACAATTTAAAGTAGACTTCTTTCTTAAAACAGTCTACAGGGGCATGGTATGCAGCTAACCAGTCCATTACCAAGATCACATCAAATTCTTCGATCTCCAAACTAATGAGATCAACCTCAAGCTCTTTCTCGTCCAATTTCAAAGGACACTTCCTATATACAGACGTAATAGGGATCAAATCTTTAGTTAAAGTATCTACCACTAAAGAACTCTCTAACGCCTCAGGAATTAAATTCATTCTCTTAGCTAAGCAAGTATTTATCATAGAATGTGTAGCACCAGTATCAATCAAAGCACAAACATTACTGGAGTATAGTTGAATCGTACCTGCATGAGATCATTGGGGGCTCTAGCATCTTTGGCTGTCATGGCAAACACGCATCCACGACCTCCCCCGTTCCCTTTGTTGTCATCTTTTTCTCCCTTAGTATCTTTCTTGGGTTCTGGGCATTTCTAGTGCGGATGTCCCACTTTGTTGCAATTAAAGCACTTCTTCTCCTTGTACCAGCAATCTTTGGTCTTGTGCCTTCCCTCACAAACTTGGCACTTCTCATCAGAACCTTGTCCCTTGGCGTCGTTCTTATTACCCTTCTTTCGACTTCCATGACCCTTACATTGGTACTTACTCGCAATAACTTCCTTCTCACGGTCGTCAGCAGCCTTCCACTTATTTTTTCCATAGCGGTTCCAGTTTCCCTTAGATCCATTCGACTCCTTCTCAGTAGATTTTTTCTTCTCTTCTTTCTTACTGCGGTAACTGTCCGCTTCCTTATCCACTATCCTTTCCCTATCCAACACTTGATCATAGGTTAGTTGCATCAATGGAGTGATTCTGTATCTAATCCGGTCACTCAAACCAGCTTCAAACTTTCGAGCCTTTTGCGCCTCATTAACCAAGAACGTTGGGGCAAATTCTAGCAGCTCGGTGAACTTCTCATAGTACTCATCCACTGTTGAATTTCCTTATGTCAACGTCATGAATTCTGCCACTCTGGCATTCTGAACGCTCATCGAGTAATACTTTTCGTTGAACACACGCTTAAACCTTTCCCACGTGAATTCACCATCTCCACGCGCAACAACCTCTCTTTTCTCGGTTTCCCACCATTTTAAAGCTTGTCCTTTCAGAATGAATGTCGAAAACACTACCTTTCTCTCAGGTGTGCAATCCATGGTTTCGAATATTTTCTCCATATCCTTTACCCAGTCCTCGGGCTTTTCTTTATTAGTACCAAAAAACGACTCTGGGTTTCTCTTTTGAAATATCTCCAGTGGATCTCACAATGGTATATGTGGAGCTTGTTGTTGTGGCTGGGCTAGAGTCGCTACGACTTGCCCAATTCCTGTCATTGTCTGTTCAAAGTTTGTAGCAAGTTTGCCATGTTCGGTTCAGCTTGGCCGTCATTATTCCCGGCGTTGTTGGCATTCGCGTTTCCTCTTGTCTGATTGAAAAGGATTTAGCTGGAATTAGTCTGATTGAAAAGGACTAAATGAACATTGTCTAGTTTGATTGAAAAGAACTTAGACACTTATATGCTATTTGATGAAGTAGTTTAATGATCATGATCTATTTTAATAAGTGAGCACCCTGAAAAGGTGTATTGTTACTATGGAATTGACGAACTTGTGATAGTGCCACAACTTCTTTTTAGTATTCGTAACTGTATTTTGAGATTAGTACAGTTAAGTTATTTTATGATTAGCCTTTCATTTAAGTATTTGTTTGGCTCTGTTCTTTCGGTCATCTCTTCTTAGTACCCAGAGAGATCCCGTATGAACTTACTGAGCATTATTCACTCACCCCTTCTTTAATATTTCCCCTCCCAGGTAAAGAGCAGGAGAAGGAATGGTTTTGAAGATGGGGGCGCAGTTAAGAAGACTGAAGTTATTACTTTAATGTTTTAGTTGATTAAGCTAGTGGGATGTACTAGTCGTTATGTTTGAAGAACAGTTACGCTTCCGCATTTATTTTGAATTATGGTTCGAGGATACTAGCCGTTACATTTGAATGTTGGATTTTGAATTATGTTTGACGTTTGGGATTTCCCTGGTCTTGGGATAGTTATTATTTAAATTAAAGACTATTTATATTATTGGAAAGTTTGGGTCGCTACAGTTGATATCAGAGCTTTGGGATTAGAGTTTAAAGGAGATAGGAACTCTGATATTGAATAGGTTTGATCTGAGTGGTTTAGGAAGATTAAGATCCTTGAAGATAATTAGTGATTATGGAAACTTACTATTTTAGGAAAGAACCTAAGTTAAGATTTCCTCGAGGAATAAAAGTGAACACTTTGGGAGTAAAACTTGAAGGGTTACATTAGAATGTTATTCTTTTAAGTTGCTTATGCAAATGATGATTATGGTCATATACCTTTGAGTTATATGGTATGAAATAATTTTTATGGATAAAAGTGGGTTGTATTCATAAACACGTGTGGGAATTAAAGAAAGAGGAAAACATGGGACTTGGACTTGTTCAAAGGCTGAATTTGTTCAAATAGAGTACAAGCTCTTCACAGCCATTGGGTACAAGGAGGCGACGCAAGATCTTGGGCACCAAGAATTTTTTCCTACAATTATGGACATGTGGAGAAGTTCTTCCCCAAGGCTCGGCATCCACTCCACCACTCACACCACGTTTTTTATCAAATCTCCAGCCACAAATGAAGTGTTCCCCAAGTACTTCAAGTCTATAAATAGCAAGGAGGATGAAGATTGAATATACAACACTACAACATACATCCTTGCACAAGAAAGTCTATACACTCCTTGGTTCCGATAAACTCAGTCTTCCCAAACCTATTCCATTCATGTAACCTCTAATTATAAGTTTGTCTTGGCTAGGATAGGGTCTCGTGTATAGTCTTAGTCGTTCCATAAAGCTCAAATTGTAATAGCGATAAGGAACTCTCGGCCTTGTACTTACAATTCTTATTATAGTGAAGGTCTTGCCTTTTGAGGCACCTCTCGAGATATATACTTTATATATCTTGGGAAAAATAATTCTTGTGTTTTATTCCGCTGCAAACTCGTTTTGAAAATTGTTTTAACTCGGGAGTGTGTGTTGTCTAAAGTGTTATCGTTGGACTGCTAACACCTTTGATAACACTTTATAAAACCAAAGCCATTAATATTCCTATTATTTCCATATCATAAGGTACCAGTTCAGGCTTCATATTATTTCCATACCATAAGGTACCAGTTCAGGGCCATGACCTCTGTGTCTAGTTTTACCCCCAAGTATCAGTAAGACCAATCTCAAGGTCCCAAAAACACCAAGCTCTTTAGTCCACTAATGGATTGTTTAGTACACGGGCATTTAGGGGTGGGAACGGGTATTTCATTCCAAGAATACATTTACCTTTGTTTGATTTTTTTTATATATATTTTCTAGGGGATAAGGGTTACGGTATTTGTCGCCTACGGCTATCAAGAACGAATGAATGACATCCAGATTAACAATAAATCTCAACTGTAATGTGGTTGATAAAAATAATAACAGTAATTGATGAAATTTAACACAAAATTGCAATTTATCGGTTGTTATAAAGGACTCTTTATCTGTCTAAAACAAATGAAACCTCAAAAATAAAAATCCTCAAATAATACGTGGAACAAAATAACCCAAATATATAAGAAAACTAGAAAGAAAACTTTTTTCTGGGCAAAATAAAAAGAAAACCTGAAGAAAAGAACCCAAAACATGCTTTCATTACCTAATTTACAGCCGCTGACCTCTCTTCTTCCTCCAACCCACTTCCGTACATATCAACTCGCAACTCGGCATCACCACAATCGCCATGCCCATGACATTCTGCTTCATCTTGTTCCCTCCTAACAATTCAGATCAGCGATATTTCCTTTGTTTCCGGTCAATTTTTAAGAAGCATTTGGTCTCCATTTAAATGCCCGAAATTTAAATATCGGATCTTAAATTTGAAAATTTTAATGCCCAATCTGATAGTCCCAACAATGGCGGATTTAGTGTAGTACAAGCTCGAGCGCATGGTCATCGAGCTCGGCGATCTTAAAAACACCGAGGAATCTTTTTTGAACATGAAATTCTCGAGATTATCAAGTCTATCTTGGAGACCAAATGCTCCAAATATAGTTCTAGTTTATTAATTATTAGTATGAGTAGTAAATTTATTAAGTGTACCATTTTATTTGCATGGGTTCACTCCTATTTACGGTGGCGTTGAGAATTGTTGTGGTGGTGGACCGACGATGTGGCTGATGGGGAAAAGAAGCGAAAAGAGGGGCGGTTGTTGTAGTGGATATGATTCTTTTTTTTTCTTCGTCGTTTAATGATGTCGTTTTGATGTCCAAATAGGAAATATTTTACATTTATTACACATAAGCAAAGTCTATTTCGCCTTTTTCCACGTGTGTACATGAAATAGCCACATAAGAAGCTTAGTCAGCATTTTTTGTTAGTTTTTGGACGAAAAGTTAACTGTGGTCAAGTTTACCCTCATTTTTCTTGAGTTTAAGGGCAAATATGGCAATTATTGAGTTTAAGGGCATCTAACACTTAAGTACAGGGTATATATCTATATTTTTCCGAAAATATCCAGAAAAACGCGTTTTACACGAATCTTAGTTTGTGTTTTCTATATGCGAAGTGGCATTTTTGTAAATAAATGGAACGTTATTAAAAGACGCGGTGGCATTTTTGCAAATAACTGAAACTTACGAAAACTCACCAGGCACTTTTTTACACCGTAGGAGGTATTTTGCAATACTACAGGAGGCAGTTTTTAATACTAGAGCAGACACTTGTTTTAAGACTTATAAAAACGCTCTTTGCACTAACAAAAACTTACCAGACATTTTTTTACATTGTAGGAGGCATTTTTTAATATTACATGAGACACTTTTTAACACTAGGGCAGACACTTGTTTTGAAAATTTTAAAAACCCACCAAATATTTGTTGACAATGGAAGAGGCATTTTTCAATAATACAAGAGGCACTTTGTAAGAGTAAGACATGCAGTCTTAAAACTTCCACTAAAAGTGCCTCTTTGAATATATAAAAATGCATGCTTGAATATTTATAAATGTAATATTACAACAGGCACGTTGTAATATTAGAAAAGACACATAATAATATTATAGAAGGCAATTGGGAAAAACACGTTTTTCCATAGCTTAGTGTAAAACGGGTTTTTCACATGACCGACTCATAGTTTTAGGCATTTTGGTTCTGTGTAAGGGATAATACGCTTAGAAATACGCAAATTGAGAGTTGACGGGTCAACAACAGTACATTGGAAAGATGAGTTTAAACTAGGGGGTAAATGGTTACATCCAAACTGCGGTTTAAGATCGAACCGAACTAAACTATACGGTTTGGTTTGATTTGATTTTCAAGTAGTGCTTTGGTTAAGTTTCAAAAATTAATAAACCACGTGATTTTGTTTGGTTTATGGTGTGACCTTCAGATCAAACCAAACCAAAACGTGAAACCAAACCGCTAGACTGAACCAACAAAACAAACCACTAGACCGAACCGCCAGAACTATTAGTCATATATTTGTATGTTAAGTAACATCCACCTTTAAATTATTAAAAAAAATCTACATTACATTAGATTATTCCTAACTCTCATTTTGCATCTTACTCAATATTCATTTCATCGGGTGTTATATTAGTTGAAGCACATAGTTAACAAAGTTCTGTAGTGTTCCTTCGCCTTCTTTATTCGTTAAATATTCTTTTTCTTCCGAATTTTCTCTTTTTAACATAATCTATATCATAACTTGAATCGTGATATGAACCATAGTCTGAATAATGGTTTAAAAGACAATCTGAATCACAATCTAAACCACAGTCTATACAAACCAGTGCGGTTTGGTTTGGTTCGGTTTGAATTTTTTCTTGGTCCGGTTTGGTCTCAGATTTTTTCAAACCGATGACTAGTGGTTCGGTCTCTAAAATGACTGAAATCGAACCAAACCGAACCATTTACACCCCTAGTTTAAACTACATTTGCGATCCTGTAAACAATCGCCTTAAATAATTATGATAAAAGGAGAAAATTATAAAATTAAATTGTTACAAATTTATTTAGCCAAAATCTTAAGAAAAACATGTTTTCCTAGCTCATAGGAAAAACTTCTTTTTACAATATACGTTGTAGTTTTGTAAATATGTGAAACTTTTTTAAAAAATGCGTGAGGTATTTTGTACTCCCTCTGTCTCTCTTTAATCTACAAAAATTGCCATTTTGGTTGTCTCACTTTAATCTACAAAATCCCAAAATGAAAAATGTTATAATACTTTTTAAATAGTGGAACTCACTTGTCATACTCAAAACAACTATCCACTTACTTCTCTCTACCACACTTTCTCTCTCTCACTAAACTATCTACACTCACAACACATTACTTTCCAATCATTTCCTTAATTCTTGTACCAAGACTCATTTTTTGTAGATTAAAGAGTGACGGAAGGAGTAAATAATTGAAACTTCTAAAAACCTCTTGACTCACTTCAAAAAAAAACTACAACCGGCATTCTGAATTATCTGAAGAAATGCAATGGCAATCTGTAACACAGGCTGACACTCTTCAACTCCGACACTCTTTCATATATGTTGTTAGAGAAAAATATTAGAACGATGATCAAGCGAAATAATCAAACACAACACAAGAATTTACATGGTTCACCAAATTGGCTACGTCCACGGGCGGAGGGAAAATATATTACTATTCAATGACCAATTACAATAGACGATCTTCACTAATCTAGTTGCATGAATTATTAAGTCTAATAATTCTGTCAACCTAAATCTAGATCTTAGATCTCTGCTTGTATCTCTCAAAGATGACCGGTAAAAAATATGCTAGGGGAGGGGTTAGTATTTATAAGCATAAATACTAGAAACCCAAAAGGAGAAGGAATCATATTCCTTGTGTACAAAGTAATTTGAATCCTATTTCTTGTGTACAAAGTAATTCTATTCTCATTAGGAAACGGATTTCCTAATTCTTGAACAATTCCTTGTACCAATAAGAAACCTAATTAAACCAATAAACATTAATTCTTGTACCAAAAGGATTTCCTTTTTCCAATTCAAATCCCAAGAATTACTCAACTTGTCCCGGACATATCCTTAACCAATAGACATTGATTCAAAGGCATATTCCCAACAATCTCCACCTTGACTGTGAATCTCCCTGAACTATAATTTATATCCACGAACCGACCTCAACTCCACCTTGAGTTGAATCCTCTGCTTCCGAACATATCTCTCCACCTCCGCCACCGCCTTCTGTCTTTGTCAAGACACTATCTTTGTTCACTCAAGAACAACCACGTTTACTTAGTCAAGCAAACGACTTTTCCAGCTCAACTTGTGCAATGATTTCTAGATCCCTATAACCTTCACCACAACGTTGACCACCATATCTGAAATACCAAATCCACAATCACCAAATTTCAATACCATGTTACCCGGATGACGACAGTCGATCTTGTCTCAAACTTCAACGTGCTCCGAACTATTCTTGGATAACCAACGAACACGGACAAACACCCTTAACTGACTTGAACAAATTACTTCTCATTCTGGTAATGTATCTCGAACCCGTGACTACTTATTTGGATTTCTCAGAAAGCCTTCTAGACCATCAACATAGTGTTTCGCCAAACACTTGAGACTGTACACCTCTAGACTTTAAGAACCCCTTTTGCCGACTCGACTTGTGTATCAACTTTCGGATCCTTGGAAAAGACTTTAATAAACATTACGTTTGACATCTCTCTTGACGAGGAACAAATCCTATCTTGGCTTATTACTCTTCCCTACATGATTCCGATTACGCCAATCATATTCTTAATAGCTACCCAGTTAAGGGTAACATTTGAATATGTCAAACGTAATATTTATTATGTGGAAGACTGTAATAACCTCAGGTCTAGAGATTCCAGTGATATAACTATATGAGACTTAATTATGACATTGTGATTGTCACGACCCGAAATCTAGGCTCTATTTTATTAGTAATTAAATGATTTTTATTTAATTATTTGCCTATTTATTTATTTAAATTATTAATTATTTAAATAATTATGTGTGCATTTTATGTGTTATAATAATTATGCCTAGCATTTTATTTGGGTCATTTGTGCTAGTGTAGTATTGTTGGGTCTTAATTATTAGTGGGAAGTGGTTTATTTTGAGTAGTGTAGGGGAGGGGCCCTAAGTGCAACATTTTGAAATAATTTCCCTACTTCCCCCTCCTCCCTCACCTTCTCCCTCACTCTCTCCATCCCTCTTCCAGCCAACTCCCTCCCTCTCTCTCTAGCTTTGGTAAGTTTTTCTTTCTCTATCTTCTTTCTTCATTTTCTCCATCTTCCTCTCATCTTCTCTCATTTCTTAAAACGTGAACCTTGTTTAGATCGTCGATAGGATCGCGTAGAACCAAAAAGAATTGAATTCCGTCATCTTTGAGAATTTGCAGGTAAGTTACTTTTCCCCCATTTTGATGCTAAAATGTTCATTCCATGCTTAGATGATACTATAATTACCATTTCTTGCTTCTTTGGTTGATTTTGAGATGATTTGCATTTTATCCCATTTTGTGAAGTTTTGATGTTTGAATCATCCCTTGGATTGAGTGGTCTAATTGATGTTCTATGAATTGTTTTAGGTGTATAGGGTGTTTGGGTACCTTAGTATACCTATTGAAAGCATTGGGTTTGAGTTATGTTGTTTGGGGTGGAAAATTTGGGAGAAACCCAGTTGGTTTTGGCCGTTTTCCGGCGACCTAGGTGCGTGGGCGACCGCCCATGATGGGTTTGGGCGACCGCCCATGAGATCAGTTGATCCGGAGGATTTGAACAAAGTGAGTAGGCGACCGCCCACTTTTGGGTTGGGCGACCGCCCAGGATGTCAATGGGTTTTGGGCTTGGGGTTGGGTTTTGGGCGACCGCCCAGACTGGCTATGGGCGACCGCCCATACCAGCTGTTCTGAGCCTCTTTGTTATTGAATTGTTTTAAGGTCCAAGCCCGATCTAGGCTCGAAGTATCACCCTAGTTGACTTAAGTTAATGTTGTGGAACACTTTATTGTTCGAGAATGATCCCCTTGTGATCGATTGTGATATGGAATTTGATTAAGTATCATTTTGGGAATGTGGTTCATCTTTGATGTGCGGTTTGTATTGGTATACCTTTGTGGTGATTTAATTGGATTGGTTCCCTACTTTGGAACCTTAAGTTGTTTATTTAAGCTAGTATTTATTACTTAGCATTTATTTGAAAGTCCAGCTGGTATTTTGTGTGTGTTTGGGCGATGCGAAACATTATGATGGCACGGCCAAGTCCATTGTGATGTTGACCATTGTTTTGCCCCATTATTACCCTCCTCCAGATTGGCCTTGGATGTGAGAAGAGCTAGCTCCTTTGTGTGCACTTTAGCTTTACTTGGAGCATGACTTTGTGGCATGTCTCCCGTCCCTTGTGACATTTCGTTTGGTTATTGGTTCCGGTACCGGGGGTTTTCTCTTCGGCTTTCATGCTATTATGAAGATGATAATTTGTTGATTATTGAAGCTGCGCAGCGATCCTTTATTTGGATGTACCAGTTTGGAAAAACCTTGGCTATATCCTTTGTTATGTGTTTATTTCCGCTGCTATCTGTTATGTGATAAATGCTATGTGTTACGTGATATTTATTATTGATTATCGCTTCGTGCATCATAGCATGTCATGTAGTTGCATTAGTAACTTATTGAGATTTATCTCACCCCCTTTTCTTTTATATTTGGTTTTCCTTAACCCCCCCCCCCAGGTGCTAAGGATTAGTCTCGCTGATCACGAGAAAGAGGACGTCGAGTGTGGATCCATTCTTTTGGGGAAGGTTGATATAGGTTGGTTTACATTATGTAAATGTGTAACCATTTTGGGATAGTTGTACCAAACATTGACTTCATTAAGAATTGTATATTTGTATTTTGTTGGGCATAAAATTGTGGAAGTTTATGATAGTTGTGATTGGTTTTTATCAAACTTGGTTTTGTAAAACTTTGGATCATCACCTTTTGGTATCAAATGAAATTTTTAACTCTGGTATTTCTTAGTTTTGGTTTTAGAGTCGACGTCCAGATCGCGGTCTCGGGCCCGCGGGGTCCGGGGTCGCGACAGTTGGTATCAGAGCTATGGCATTAGCTCTAAGTATAAGTCTAGGTGGACTAGTATGACCTAGGTGGGTAGTAGTGTGCGGAGTGATTAACGGTTGATGTTTTATGCAGGTACTTGTTACAATGGTTCGTAGAAGGAGTGGTGAATGTAGTACCGGTAATGCAAATCAGAATGATACAAGGGAAGAAGCACGTGCCATGTTCCAAGGCATGTTCGAGGCGGCCATGAAGGCCATACATGATCAAGGTCCGAGGGTAGAACAAGCACCACCCCGCTATGGATTGGAGCAATTTCTGAAGTTGAAACCGGTTGAATTCAATGGGGAGCCCGATGTAAGGAAAGCTGAGTTGTGGATTGAGTCTATGGAAAAGATTTATGATGTATTTGGGTGCCCGGATGAGGACAAGGTCCGGTTTGCGGCTTACAAACTTGTGGGTGCCGCCGAGCATTGGTGGAAGGGCGTCAAAGCTAGTTGGAACGATACTCACACGGTGTATGCGTGGGAGTTGTTCGTGCGCAAATTTAAGGAGCATTTCATTCCGGTTGTTGATCAAAACCGAAAGGAGATTGAGCTACTCAACCTAGAGCAAGGTGTGTTGTCTATAGCACAATACTCGGCTAAGTTCATAAAATTAGCCCGGTATTGCGACTATTTGGTGAGGACCGAGGAACAAAAGGCTATGAGATTCATTCAGGGATTGAAGGCCTCCATCCGTACTCAACTGATTGCCCAACGGATAGTGACATTCCAAGATGCGGTGGACCGAGCCTATTTGATAGAGCAAGATATTGGGGAACATAAGAGGAAGACCGAGGTGGCCAACCCGAGTAAGCAAGGAGCACAGAGCAAGTCACAACCAAGGATTGATAATCGAGGTAACTTTGGGGGACAATCTCAGTCCCGAGGGCAACCGATCCCAAGGAACCCGGGTACCCCTTCCGGGAACCAAGGGAACCAAATTAGGAGGCTTTGTTCGTATTGTCAAAAGGAAGGTCATTCTGAAGACCGTTGTTGGAAGAAGCAAAGAAGGTGCACCAATTGTGGTCAAATGGGTCACTTTGTAAAAGATTGCCCGAGAGGTAGAGGACAAGCATCCGGGTCAGGAGTTGGTAATAATCAGGGTCAGAAAAGGGATGCCGCTGGGAAGCCCAAAGTCCAAGGAAGGGTATTTGCCATGAATCAACAACAAGCTACCGATGATCCATCCGTTATTGGAGGTATTGTTTCTGTGTCTAATGTGAGCGCACGAGCGTTAGTAGATCCAGGATCATCTCATTCATACATTTATGTGCAATTTTCTTCCATGTTAAATGCTGCATTCGAGTCTTTACCGTACGTGCTAGAGGTGTCGACCCCTATAGGAGAATGCTTGATTTCTGATCGAGTCTTTCGTGCTTGTGATGTGGTTATTTGTGGTCGTGTCCTTTGTGCGGATTTGGTAGTTCTTCCTATCCAAGACTTTGATGTCATTTTGGGTATGGATTGGTTGAGCAAGTTTCATGCTTCTGTTGATTGCCGTAAGAAAACTGTTACTTTTTCTATCCCCGATGTGCCTAAATTTGTGTTTGAGGCTAGTCCTCTGAGTAGAAAGGTTCGCTTAATTTCTTTTATGAAAGTGAGAAAATTATTGCATAGTGGTTGTGAGGGGTATTTGGCTAGTGTCCTTGATACTAGGAAGGAATCCCCTAGTTTTGATAGTGTTCGGGTAGTTTCGGAATTTCCCGATGTTTTCTCTACCGTGTATGATATGCCTCCCGATCGTGAGATAGAATTTTGTATAGATCTTTTGCCGGGTACGGCTCCAATTTCGAAAGCACCGTATAGGTTGGCTCCCGCAGAGTTGAAGGAGTTAAAGGTTCAGTTGCAAGAGTTGCTTGATCGAGGGTTTATCCGCCCTAGTGTTTCCCCGTGGGGAGCACCGGTTTTATTTGTGCGGAAGAAAGACGGTTCCTTGAGATTGTGCATCGATTACCGGAAGTTGAATCAGGTTACGGTGAAGAATAAGTATCCTCTACTCCATATTGACGATTTGTTTGATCAGCTTCAAGGGTCCGTGGTTTTCTGTAAACTTGATTTGAGGAGTGGGTACCATCAGTTGAAGGTTCGATCGGAGGATATTCCGAAGACTGCTTTTCGCACTCGTTACGGTCATTACGAGTTCTTGGTTATGCCGTTTGGGTTGACTAACGCGCCGGCCGTATTTATGTATTTGATGAACCGGATTTTCCATCCTTATCTTGATTCATTCGTGGTAGTCTTTATCGACGACATTCTTGTTTATTCGAAATCTCGAGAGGAGCATGAACAACATTTGAGGATAGTTTTATCCGTTCTTGCGAGGGAGAAATTATTTGCGAAGTTCAGTAAATGCGAATTTTGGCTCGAGAAGGTGTCATTTCTGGGTCATGTGATTTCTAAAGATGGGATTTCTGTGGATCCTTCAAAGATAGAGGCTATAGTGGATTGGAAGAGACCCGAATCAGTGACAGAGATTAGAAGCTTTCTGGGTTTAGCCGGTTATTACCGAAGATTTATTGAGGGGTTTTCGAGGATCGCTACTCCGATGACTTAGTTGACCCGAAAGAATGTTCCGTTCGTGTGGACCGAGAAATGTGACAAGAGTTTCGAGGAATTGAAGAAGAGGTTGACTACCGCACCGATCTTGACTTTGCCTAATGGGAGCGATGGCCTAGTGATTTACAGTGATGCTTCGAAAGAGGGTTTGGGTTGTGTGTTGATGCAGAATGGGAAAGTAATTGCGTATGCTTCGAGGAAGTTGACCCCAAGTGAGCAGAATTACCCGACTCATGATATGGAGTTAGCGGCTATTGTCTTTGCGTTGCACAAGTGGAAGCACTACCTTTATGGGGCGAAGTTTGAGATTTTTACCGATCACAAGAGTTTGAAGTACCTATTCTCCCAGAAAGAGTTGAACAACCGACAGCGCCGATGGATGGAATTGTTGAAGGATTTTTATTGTACGATTTCCTATCATCCGGGAAAGGCGAATGTGGTAGCCGATGCGATTAGTAGGAAATCTTATGTGGCTTCGATGATGGTTCGTGAATGGAAAATGCTTGAGGATGTTCGAGATTGGTCTCCTCGTGAATCGAGACATGGGGCTATTTTTGCGAATATTAGGGTGTCTCCGACCCTAAATCAAAGGATAAAGGAAGCTCAGAAAGAAGATCCCGAGTTGGTGAAGATAATGGGTAAATTGAAGGAAAAGAATTTCGAGGATTTTTCTGTTGGCTCGAGTGGAGTGTTGACTTTCCGTGGTCGTTGGTGCGTACCCGATGTTGGTGGATTAAAGAGGCAAGTTTTAGATGAGGGTCACAAATCAAGGTATACTATTCATCTAGGTAGTACGAAGATGTATCAGGATCTGAAGCAACAATTTTGGTGGATTAATATGAAGAGGGAAATAGCCGAGTACGTTTTGAAGTGTTTAACTTGTCAGCAGGTCAAAGCCGAGCATCAGAGACCCGCGGGATTACTTCAGCCGTTAGAGATTCCCGAGTGGAAATAGGAGCATGTGACTATGGATTTCGTTACGGGACTACCTCGTACCCGTAGGAAGTATGACAGCGTTTGGGTAATAGTGGATAGATTGACCAAGAGTGCCCATTTCTTGCCTAATGACATCAGATATTCGATGGAGAAGCTTGCGACCCTTTACATTGATGAGATTGTTAGACTGCATGGAGTTCCGGTTAGCATTGTGTCAGATCGAGACCCGAGGTTTACTTCTAGATTCTGGAAGGCATTTCAGGGAACTTTGGGTACAGATTTGCGTTTCAGTACAGCTTTTCATCCCCAGACCGACGGTCAATCCGAGAGGGCTATTCAGATTTTGGAGGATATGTTGCGAGCTTGTTCGATAGACTTTTCTGATTCTTGGGATTCGCACCTACCGTTAGTGGAATTCTCTTACAATAACAGTTATCAGGCTAGTATCGAGATGGCACCGTATGAGGCTTTGTAGGGAAGGAAATGTAGAACGTCTATTTGTTGGGACGAGGTCGGTGAAGCGAAGATTGTGGGTATTGATTTGCTTCGGGATTCAGTTGAAAAGGTTAGAGTTATCCGGGATCGATTGAAGACAGCCCAGAGTCGACATAAGAGCTATGCAGATAACCGAAGGCGAGATCTTAGTTTTCAGATTGGTGATCTGGTATTCTTGAAAGTGTCTCCGAAGGTGGGTATCCGAAGGTTCGGGAAGAAGGGTAAATTGGCTCCGAGGTTTATTGGCCCGTTTGAGATTTTGGGAAAGATTGGACTTCTTGCGTATTGACTTGCATTACCGCCATCTTTGGACCGGTTGCACAACGTTTTCCACGTTTCTATGCTTCGGAAGTATGTTCATGACCCATCTCGCGTGTTACTGAGGATACCGGAGGATATTGAGCCCGATATGACTTATGAGGAACGACCGGTTCGGATCTTAGATTCTAAAGTCCAAGAGTTGAGAAACAAAAGCATTGCGTTGGTTCGAGTTCTTTGGAGGAATCATAACATCGAGGAGTCGACGTGGGAGCTCCGAGGTGAGATCGAGAGGAAATTTCCGTGGCTTTTTGTTTAAGGTAAGTCTCGTTAAAATTCGGGTCGAATTTTCTTTAAGGGGGAGTGAATGTCACGACCCGAAATCTAGGCTCTATTTTATTAGTAATTAAATGATTTTTATTTAATTATTTGCCTATTTATTTATTTAAATTATTAATTATTTAAATAATTATGTGTGCATTTTATGTGTTATAATAATTATGCCTAGCATTTTATTTGGGTCATTTGTGCTATTGTAGTATTGTTGGGTCTTAATTATTAGTGGGAAGTGGTTTATTTTGAGTAGTGTAGGGGAGGGGCCCTAAGTGCAACATTTTGAAATAATTTCCCTACTTCCCCCTCCTCCCTCACCTTCTCCCTCACTCTCTCCATCCCTCTTCCAGCCAACTCCCTCCCTCTCTCTCAAGCTTTGGTAAGTTTTTCTTTCTCTATCTTCTTTCTTCATTTTCTCCATCTTCCTCTCATCTTCTCTCATTTCTTAAAACGTGAACCTTGTTTAGATCGTCGATAGGATCGCGTAGAACCAAAAAGAATTGAATTCCGTCATCTTTGAGAATTTGCAGGTAAGTTACTTTTCCCCATTTTGATGCTAAAATGTTCATTCCATGCTTAGATGATACTATAATTACCATTTCTTGCTTCTTTGGTTGATTTTGAGATGATTTTCATTTTATCCCATTTTGTGAAGTTTTGATGTTTGAATCATCCCTTGGATTGAGTGGTCTAATTGATGTTCTATGAATTGTTTTAGGTGTATAGGGTGTTTGGGTACCTTAGTATACCTATTGAAAGCATTGGGTTTTAGTTATGTTGTTTGGGGTGGAAAATTTGGGAGAAACCCAGTTGGTTTTGGCCGTTTTCCGGCGACCTGGGTGCGTGGGCGACTGCCCATGATGGGTTTGGGCGACCGCCCGTGAGATCAGTTGATCCGGAGGATTTGAACAAAGTGAGTAGGCGACCGCCCACTTTTGGGTTGGGCGACCGCCCAGGATGTCAGTGGGTTTTGGGCTTGGGGTTGGTTTTGGGCGACCGCCCAGACTGGCTATGGGCGACCGCCCATACCAGCTGTTCTGAGCCTCTTTGTTATTGAATTGTTTTAAGGTCCAAGCCCGATCTAGGCTCGAAGTATCACCCTAGTTGACTTAAGTTAATGTTGTGGAACACTTTATTGTTCGAGAATGATCCCCTTGTGATCGATTGTGATATGGAATTTGATTAAGTATCATTTTGGGAATGTGGTTCATCTTTGATGTGCGGTTTGTATTGGTATACCTTTGTGGTGATTTAATTGGATTGGTTCCCTACTTTGGAACCTTAAGTTGTTTATTTAAGCTAGTATTTATTACTTAGCATTTATTTGAAAGTCCAGCTGGTATTTTGTGTGTGTTTGGGCGATGCGAAACATTATGATGGCACGGCCAAGTCCATTGTGATGTTGACCATTGTTTTGCCCCATTATTACCCTCCTCCAGATTGGCCTTGGATGTGAGAAGAGCTAGCTCCTTTGTGTGCACTTTAGCTTTACTTGGAGCATGACTTTGTGGCATGTCTCCCGTCCCTTGTGACATTTCGTTTGGTTATTGGTTCCGGTACCGGGGGTTTTCTCTTCGGCTTTCATGCTATTATGAAGATGATGATTTGTTGATTATTGAAGCTGCGCAGCGATCCTTTATTTGGATGTACCAGTTTGGAAAAACCTTGGCTATATCCTTTGTTATGTGTTTATTTCCGCTACTATCTGTTATGTGATAAATGCTATGTGTTACGTGATATTTATTATTGATTATCGCTTCGTGCATCATAGCATGTCATGTAGTTGCATTAGTAACTTATTGAGATTTATCTCACCCCCTTTTCTTTTATCTTTGTTTTTCCTTAACCCCCCCCCCAGGTGCTAAGGATTAGTCTCGCTGATCACGAGAAAGAGAACGTCGAGTGTGGATCCATTCTTTTGGGGAAGGTTGATATAGGTTGGTTTACATTATGTAAATGTGTAACCATTTTGGGATAGTTGTACCAAACATTGACGTCATTAAGAATTGTATATTTGTTTTTTGTTGGGCATAAAATTGTGGAAGTTTATGATAGTTGTAATTGGTTTTTATCAAACTTGGTTTTGTAAAACTTTGGATCATCACCTTTTGGTATCAAATGAAATTTTTAACTCTGGTATTTCTTAGTTTTGGTTTTAGAGTCGACGTCCAGATCGCGGTCTCGGGCCCGCGGGGTCCGGGGTCGCGACAGTTGGTATTAGAGCTATGGCATTAGCTCTAAGTATAAGTCTAGGTGGACTAGTATGACTTAGGTGGGTAGTAGTGTGCAGAGTGATTAACGGTTGATGTTTTATGCAGGTACTTGTTACAATGGTTCGTAGAAGGAGTGGTGAAGGTAGTACCGGTAATGCAAATCAGAATGATACAAGGGAAGAAGCACGTGCCATGTTCCAAGGCATGTTCGAGGCGGCCATGAAGGCCATACATGATCAAGGTCCGAGGGTAGAACAAGCACCACCCCGCTATGGATTGGAGCAATTTCTGAAGTTGAAACCGGTTGAATTCAATGGGGGGCCCGATGTAAGGAAAGCTGAGTTGTGGATTGAGTCTATGGAAAAGATTTATGATGTATTTGGGTGCCCGGATGAGGACAAGGTCCGGTTTGCGGCTTACAAACTTGTGGGTGCCGCCGAGCATTGGTGGAAGGGCGTCAAAGCTAGTTGGAACGATACTCACACGGTGTATGCGTGGTAGTTGTTCGTGCGCAAATTCAAGGAGCATTTCATTCCGGTTGTTGATCAAAACCGAAAGGAGATTGAGCTACTCAACCTAGAGCAAGGTGTGTTGTCTATAGCACAATACTCGGCTAAGTTCATAAAATTAGCCCGGTATTGCGACTATTTGGTGAGGACCGAGGAACAAAAGGCTATGAGATTCATTCAGGGATTGAAGACCTCCATCCGTACTCAACTGATTGCCCAACGGATAGTGACATTCCAAGATGCGGTGGACCGAGCCTATTTTATAGAGAAAGAAATTGGGGAACATAAGAGGAAGACCGAGGTGGCCAACCCGAGTAAGCAAGGAGCACAGAGCAAGTCACAACCAAGGATTGATAATCGAGGTAACTTTGGGGGACAATCTCAGTCCCGAGGGCAACCGATCCCAAGGAACCCGGTACCACTTCTGGGAACTAAGGGAACCAAATTAGGAGGCTTTGTTCGTATTGTCAAAAGGAAGGTCATTCTGAAGACCGTTGTTGGAAGAAGCAAGGAAGGTGCACCAATTGTGGTCAAATGGGTCACTTTGTAAAAGATTGCCCGAGAGGTAGAGGACAAGCATCCGGGTCAGGAGTTGGTAATAATCAGGGTCAGAAAAGGGATGCCGCTGGGAAGCCCAAAGTCCAAGGAAGGGTATTTGCCATGAATCAACAACAAGCTACCGATGATCCATCCGTTATTGGAGGTATTGTTTCTGTGTCTAATGTGAGCGCACGAGCGTTAGTAGATCCAGGATCATCTCATTCATACATTTATGTGCAATTTGCTTCCATGTTAAATGCTGCATTCGAGTCTTTACCGTACGTGCTAGAGGTGTCGACCCCTATAGGAGAATGCTTGATTTCTGATCGAGTCTTTCGTGCTTGTGATGTGGTTATTTGTGGTCGTGTCCTTTGTGCGGATTTGGTAGTTCTTCCTATCCAAGACTTTGATGTCATTTTGGGTATGGATTGGTTGAGCAAGTTTCATGCTTCTGTTGATTGCCGTAAGAAAACTGTTACTTTTTCTATCCCCGATGTGCCTAAATTTGTGTTTGAGGCTAGTCCTCTGAGTAGAAAGGTTCGCTTAATTTCTTTTATGAAAGCGAGAAAATTATTGCATAGTGGTTGTGAGGGGTATTTGGCTAGTGTCCTTGATACTAGGAAGGAATCCCCTAGTTTTGATAGTGTTCGGGTAGTTCGGGAATTTCCCGATGTTTTCTCTACCGAGTATGATATGCCTCCCGATCGTGAGATAGAATTTTGTATAGATCTTTTGCCGGGTACGGCTCCAATTTCGAAAGCACCGTATAGGTTGGCTCCCGCAGAGTTGAAGGAGTTAAAGGTTCAGTTGCAAGAGTTTCTTGATCGAGGGTTTATCCGCCCTAGTGTTTCCCCGTGGGGAGCACCGGTTTTATTTGTGCGGAAGAAAGACGGTTCCTTGAGATTGTGCATCGATTACCGGAAGTTGAATCAGGTTACGGTGAAGAATAAGTATCCTCTACCCCATATTGACGATTTGTTTGATCAGCTTCAAGGGTCCGTGGTTTTCTCTAAACTTGATTTGAGGAGTGGGTACCATCAGTTGAAGGTTCGATCGGAGGATATTCCGAAGACTGCTTTTCGCACTCGTTACGGTCATTACGAGTTCTTGGTTATGCCGTTTGGGTTGACTAACGCGCCGGCCGTATTTATGGATTTGATGAACCGGATTTTCCATCCTTATCTTGATTCGTTCGTGGTAGTCTTTATCGACGACATTCTTGTTTATTCGAAATCTCGAGAGGAGCATGAACAACATTTGAGCACAGTTTTATCCGTTCTTGCGAGGGAGAAATTATTTGCGAAGTTCAGTAAATGCGAATTTTGGCTCGAGAAGGTGTCATTTCTGGGTCATGTGATTTCTAAAGATGGGATATCTGTGGATCCTTCAAAGATAGAGGCTATAGTGGATTGGAAGAGACCCGAATCAGTGACAGAGATTAGAAGCTTTCTGGGTTTAGCCGGTTATTACCGAAGATTTATTGAGGGGTTTTCGAGGATCGCTACTCCGATGACTCAGTTGACCCGGAAGAATGTTCCGTTCGTGTGTACCGAGAAATGTGACAAGAGTTTCGAGGAATTGAAGAAGAGGTTGACTACCGCACCGATCTAGACTTTGCCTAATGGGAGCGATGGCCTAGTGATTTACAGTGATGCTTCGAAGGAGGGTTTGGGTTGTGTGTTGATGCAGAATGGGAAAGTAATTGCGTATGCTTCGAGGAAGTTGACCCCGAGTGAGCAGAATTACCCGACTCATGATATGGAGTTAGCGGCTATTGTCTTTGCGTTGCACAAGTGGAAGCACTACCTTTATGGGGCGAAGTTTGAGATTTTTACCGATCACAAGAGTTTGAAGTACCTATTCTCCCAGAAAGAGTTGAACAACCGACAGCGCCGATGGATGGAATTGTTGAAGGATTATGATTGTACGATTTCCTATCATCCGGGAAAGGCGAATGTGGTAGCCGATGCGATTAGTAGGAAATCTTATGTGGCTTCGATGATGGTTCGTGAATGGAAAATGCTTGAGGATGTTCGAGATTGGTCTCCTCGTGAATCGAGACATGGGGCTATTTTTGCGAATATTAGAGTGTCTCCGACCCTAAATCAAAGGATAAAGGAAGCTCAGAAAGAAGATCCCGAGTTGGTGAAGATAATGGGTAAATTGAAGGAAAAGAATTTCGAGGATTTTTCTGTTGGCTCGAGTGGAGTGTTGACTTTCCATGGTCGTTGGTGCGTACCCGATGTTGGTGGATTAAAGAGGCAAGTTTTAGATGAGGGTCACAAATCAAGGTATACTATTCATCTGGGTAGTACGAAGATGTATCAGGATCTGAAGCAACAATTTTGGTGGATTAATATGAAGAGGGAAATAGCCGAGTACGTTTCGAAGTGTTTAACTTGTCAGCAGGTCAAATCCGAGCATCAGAGACCCGCGGGATTACTTCAGCCGTTAGAGATTCCCGAGTGGAAATGGGAGCATGTGACTATGGATTTCGTTACGGGACTACCTCGTACCCGTAGGAAGTATGACAGCGTTTGGGTAATAGTGGATAGATTGACCAAGAGTGCCCATTTCTTGCCTATTGACATCAGATATTCGATGGAGAAGCTTGCGACCCTTTACATTGATGAGATTGTTAGACTGTATGGAGTTCCGGTTAGCATTGTGTCAGATCGAGACCCGAGGTTTACTTCTAGATTCTGGAAGGCGTTTCAGGGAACTTTGGGTACAGATTTGCGTTTCAGTACATCTTTTTATCCCCAGACCGACGGTCAATCCGAGAGGGCTATTCAGATTTTGGAGGATATGTTGCGAGCTTGTTCGATAGACTTTTCTGATTCTTGGGATTCGCACCTACCGTTAGTGGAATTCTCTTACAATAACAGTTATCAGGCTAGTATCGAGATGGCACCGTATGAGGCTTTGTATGGAAGGAAATGTAGAACGCCTATTTGGTGGGACGAGGTCGGTGAAGCGAAGATTGTGGGTATTGATTTGCTTCGGGATTCAGTTGAAAAGGTTAGAGTTATCCGGGATCGATTGAAGACAGCCCAGAGTCAACATAAGAGCTATGCAGATAACCGAAGGCGAGATCTTAGTTTTCAGATTGGTGATCTGGTATTCTTGAAAGTGTCTCCGAAGGTGGGTATCCGAAGGTTCGGGAAGAAGGGTAAATTAGCTCCGAGGTTTATTGGCCCGTTTGAGATTTTGGGAAAGATTGGACTTCTTGCGTATCGACTTGCATTACCGCCATCTTTGGACCGGTTGCACAACGTTTTCCACGTTTCTTTGCTTCGGAAGTATGTTCATGACCCATCTCGCGTGTTACCGAGGATACCGGAGGATATTGAGCCCAATATGACTTATGAGGAACGACCGGTTCGGATCTTAGATTCTAAAGTCCAAGAGTTGAGAAACAAAAGCATTGCGTTGGTTCGAGTTCTTTGGAGGAATCATAACATCGAGGAGTCGACGTGGGAGCTCCGAGGTGAGATCGAGAGGAAATTTCTGTGGCTTTTTGTTTAAGGTAAGTCTCGTTAAAATTCGGGTCGAATTTTCTTTAAGGGGGAGTGAATGTCACGACCCGAAATCTAGGCTCTATTTTATTAGTAATTAAATGATTTTTATTTAATTATTTGCCTATTTATTTATTTAAATTATTAATTATTTAAATAATTATGTGTGCATTTTATGTGTTATAATAATTATGCTTAGCATTTTATTTGGGTCATTTGTGCTAGTGTAGTATTGTTGGGTCTTAATTATTAGTGGGAAGTGGTTTATTTTGAGTAGTGTAGGGGAGGGGCCCTAAGTGCAACATTTTGAAATAATTTCCCTACTTCCCCCTCCTCCCTCACCTTCTCCCTCACTCTCTCCATCCCTCTTCCAGCCAACTCCCTCCCTCTCTCTCTAGCTTTGGTAAGTTTTTCTTTCTCTATCTTCTTTCTTCATTTTCTCCACCTTCCTCTCATCTTCTCTCATTTCTTAAAACGTGAACCTTGTTTAGATCGTCGATAGGATCGCGTAGAACCAAAAAGAATTGAATTCCGTCATCTTTGAGAATTTGCAGGTAAGTTACTTTTCCCCCATTTTGATGCTAAAATGTTCATTCCATGCTTAGATGATACTATAATTACCATTTCTTGCTTCTTTGGTTGATTTTGAGATGATTTGCATTTTATCCCATTTTGTGAAGTTTTGATGTTTGAATCATCCCTTGGATTGAGTGGTCTAATTGATGTTCTATGAATTGTTTTAGGTGTATAGGGTGTTTGGGTACCTTAGTATACCTATTTAAAGCATTGGGTTTGAGTTATGTTGTTTGGGGTGGAAAATTTGGGAGAAACCCAGTTGGTTTTGGTCGTTTTCCGGCGACCTGGTGTGAATACCCCTTTCCGATGAAGCGACGCATGGGAAGTATCTTGTGATTATTATTATTTACAAAGGGAATATTCTTAACGACATTAAAATTATGAGAGTCGCCACGCCGTTTTAATTAAAGCCAAAACATTGAAAAAAGCATGTTTAATGGGTTCGGGGGTCAAATTACAACAAGAGAAGAATATTGGACGTTATCACTCCTATTGCCCGAATTGATCGGTCTTTCTATCATGATGAATGTGTTAGTAGTGTGTTAGTGATTGAGACCGGATCCGAAGATTGCCTACGTTCCTCTCAATGTGAGAAGCTCAGGTCAGCGTAGTTCGTAGAGAATTAGAATAGGCAGAAGAATCGGGATAATGCATAATGGGGGGGAATTACCTAAAGTTTAGGGTTTAGAAGTAGTTCCTAGATAATCCTTGGGTTGATGAACCCTCGATCATCATCGGCTATGAAATAACATGTAATTATGAAGATCGCAACCCTAAATATAGCATAAATAAGGTTTCAATCTATGAACACGAAGAACATGCGAAGAACATATTATGAACATATGAATGAGCATGCAAAGAATATGAAGAAACTATGAATAAACATGTACGAACATGAATATAAAAGATCTACATTAAAAATAATGCAAGAACACGAAGAAAAAGTTAGAAAACTTACCTATGTTGGCAAGAAATAAACCTTGGATCTTCTTGAGTGTTTGAATGCTTAATTAGGGAGAAAATCGTGTTTAAGAACTCCAAAACTCGTACTTTAGAGCTCTCAAACTCGGATCCTTAAACCAATAGCCTGGAGTGGTTTATATAGTAAACTGATGGGAGGATCTGATGGTCCAGATCATCCGGCGCAAGGTTGGCCGCCTGGCCATTGTTGATGCCGGTGACAATAGTGGCCGCGTGGCCAAGATCAACGCGGAGCAATGTTGGCCGCGTGGCCAAGGTTGCCGGCTGACTTGATTTTCAAGCTAGGGTTTCACTATTGCTTTATGGTAACCCTAAGTTGCCTATTTTGATGGATTTTGTCATAAATGAGATATTTTGGGAATCCAGGACAAGTCTTTGCAAGGTTTCTAATTCCTATAAAGTCCTTGTATTTTTGGGAAAGTCCTAATAAACTCATTTTCAGGTCGGGTACTAACAGTAGCCCCTCGGCGACGCTTCTTGCAAGGCAATGTGGGGTCGACGATAAAAGAAGGATCCGTCTGAAACATGAGTTTCAAAACAGATGAAAGGTAAGGGAACGGCTGAACCTTGACAGGCGACCTACGTATCCACGGGGGAATCAAGCCAAACGTAGTTCAAATCTGATGGGAAATTGGGAATAACTGTCCTCTAGTGGGGAGCAACATCTTCTACTGGGGAAAATGCACCTGCTGGGGATGAGAGATAACCGTGTCGGTCGGGTGGCTGGACCTTTTCAGGTTTCCTACGTATCCTCTGAGGAATCAAGCCGGTCGTAGTTCAGAGATCTACTGGGGATAAAACGAGATATCGGACTCCTGCTAGGGATAATAAACCTACGGGCACTATCCTGTACGAAGAACGAATCATTCGTAAGCAATGAAGTTATTTGGACTACGCTGTCTAAATAATCCCAAGATGAAATGGTAAACGCAATCAGGATCGCCAGGGTTCCTGCCGATTGCGCTAAAGTAATAGATGTCTGATCTCTCGCGAATAGAAACGCCGAGGCTTCTGCCAACCACGATCGATCTAGGATGCGTATGTCATAGAGGCGCCGAAGTCTCTACAATCATACGAATCTCGATAATAGATGCTGGATCTTTCGCAAATAGAAACGCCGAGGCTTCTGCCAATTATGATTGATCTAGGACGGTATGTCATAGAGGCGCCGAAGTCTCTATAACCATACGAACCCTAAAATAGATGTTGGATCTCTCGCAAATAGAAACGCCGAGGCTTCTGCCAATTACGATTGATCTAGGACGGTATGTCATAGAGGCACCGAAGTCTCTACAACCACACGAATCCTAAGCAAATATTTGGTGAAGAATGGAAATTTTAAGGGGCTTTCCGTACCCAAAGGTAACGAATATCAGTTAAAGTAGTGTTAAAGGCATTTAAAATGAATTAAAGGGAAAAGATCAGGGGCAAAAGTGGAATTTTATCTGAAGGGTCAAGGTTGGCCGCGTGGCCAAACACACTGGTTTGCAAAAGTAGCCGCGTGGCCAAGACCGCTGAGTGGTCAGATCTCCTTCACGCGGATTGCTGATCTGACGGCTGGGGTTGCAAGGGCAAAAGTGGCCGCGTGACCAAGGAGGGCAAAAGTGGCCGCGTGGCCAAGGATGCCGACGGGCTGACTCCTTGGTCACATCACCAGACACCTCCCCTCTTCTTCTTCTTTCTTCTTTCTTCTTCTTCCTTCCTCCATTGTTTAACGAATTAGAGAGAGAAAATTGGGTTTTTTAGAGGGAGAAAGCTTGGATTTTGATAATCTTGAAGACTTCGTTTCACATACTTCTCGAAGCTATGGCGGATTGGATCAATGAGGCGTTATTTAGGGATTTCCCGGGCCAAGGTGGGTATGTGATTCCACAACAAGAGCCGCAAGGAGAGGGGCACGGTAATGCTCAGGGCGGAGGTAATGTAGGGGCTGACCCAGGAGCGGGCTTTGAAGCGGCGCCCTTGATTCCACGGGGCGGTTTGAGACCACGAGCCGCGACTCGGAATTATCGCGATAATCTGCTGCGGTCTACGTTCGACCAAGATTACGATTTTTACGTCGACTCTGAGCGTCATTGGTCGATGGGGCTTCCGGAGACGCGAGAGGTAAATTTCGAACTTTTATTCCTCTCCTTCTCGCACATTTGTATGTTTTATGCACATAATATGAAATGCTGGAATAATGGAATGCTAGAATTTAAATTGCTGGAATTGTAAATTGCTAGAATGGTAACGTACCTGTGCTGTGTTTACCTGCAGAGGATTAAGGCTCGTGGGTCCACAGTGACGGTGGGCAAACTGTGGGCGTCTCTGCCGGAGGGACCGGGCGGTTTGCGTGCTCGGATCGAGGCTATGGGCTTTGGCCCATTCTTTGACAGTGTCCGCATGGTCGGGGCTACCTTGAAGGTGGCAGCGGTGATAGAGGTGTGCCAGGAGTTCTGGTGGGATACCACCCACACCTTCCATTTTAGTTGGGGAGAGATTACCATCACGCCGACGGATTTCGCGGCCATCACGGGGTTGAGATTTACCGGTACCCCTTTGCCTTTTGATGAGAGCTTGGCGGAGCGGCGGGACTATAGACAGGCTCTGCTGGGAGTTGACACCGACCTAGGAGGGGGTGTCAAGGGTTATGGAGTGGAGGCCGGAAAGGTGAATCGCTTGGTGGAGGTGGCTATTGAAGCCTTTAGTAGGGGGAATATGATTTGGATTGTTTGGTCCGGCTGTTTTTATGGTACAGCTTCTCAGAGATTTTGTTTCCCAGTGGGGCTACTGTCTGCCGGTACTCACTGCTAGGGGCTTTTGTGGACTTGGACTTAGTCGGTGGGATTTCTTGGGGTGGAGCCGGTTTGGCTGAGATTTACCGGGCTTTGGACCATTGCTCGAGGGCTAGCTCGTCGGCCTTTGACGGGTTCCAGTTCGCCTTTGAGGTGTGCTCTTGACTACCCTTATTTTCACTTGTTGAGATTTCTGTTCTATCTTTTGGTCTGAAATATCTTTCTTATTACATGCACAGGCTTGGGTTTACGAGATCTTTGGTGTCGCCCCTTTTCAGTTGGTGATGAGTGTTAACAAGGTTGTTCCCATCATGTCGTATTGGTGCAAGGGCAACAGGGCTCCTTCCCGCAGACACCGGGACAGGAAGACAGTGGATGCTGCTGATCTGAGGAGGGTGTTCGCGATGTCTGAGCCCATCGGGGTTAGATTTTACCCATGGAGTCCGGCCAATGAGGCTTCGGTGGGTCCCTTTGTGGTGGATTTGACCGCTTCGAGGGTTCTGCTTGTGGGTCTCACCGGGGAGGCCATGTATCTTGGGGAGAGGGTGGTTCGTCAGCACAGGGCTGGTGCGTTGCCGTGGGCTCCTTATGACCCTCCTCGGGATATGCTCCGTCCCGCGAGGTTGGCGACTTTCTTGGCTCCCACTCCGGCAGAGCATTACAGGGGGAGTGACGACTATGCCGGTTACGTGCGGACACGGCTGATCAGCCCTCAGGTTCGGGCTAGGATGTTGTCTGGAGAGGGGTCGAGCTCGGCCCGTTATGTTGGTCGGAGTCGGCCTTTGGTTGACATGCCCCTTCGCTCGAGTAGCGTGAGAGTGATGAGGGGCGGTCGGGAGATGGAGCTTAGCTTGGAGCCGACTGATGCAGATCTTGTTGAGGAGACATTCATTCCTCCGCCCGACGCTGGGGTACGGCTTTGTGCTTTATGTCAGTCATGTTCGCACACACTTATTTCTTTCTGCGTTGTGATCATTGCCTTGGTTTCACTTACAGGTGACTCGGGAGGCCTATATCCGTTCAGCTCGGCGGGAGAATGTGTTGATGCGCTTACTGAGGGAGGCGTACCATTCATGTACTTGTCAGAGGGACGACGTTGCGTCACCCCAGCGTCGGGAACGATCTCCGAATGGTGCGGGCTCTTCTCATATTGGTGGTCGAGCGGTCCGGGGACGGAGTTCGGGTGCCGGTAGCTCTCGGGCTTTAGCGCGGCGTGGAGACACCACGGAGGAGGATTCTGATTAGGCGGGGTCCATCTTCATTTCCTACACTGTTAGCTAGTAGAGAGAGGGATATGTATGTACAGGACAAATGTATAAAATGCATGTATGTATATTATGTTCTAAAATGCGATTTTATTGTGGGAGCCTACTTGTGCAAACTAGTTATTTTACAAATGTTCCTAATTTTATACAATGCATGAGCCATGGAAGGGGGCAGGTACGTAGTTGCATGGATCCGTCACGAAGTGGGAAGAAACAAACTGGATTTCTGCATGGAGCAAGGTTGGCCGCATGGCCATGGCGGGGCTAGAACAATGTTGGCCGCCTGGCCATGGCAAGATCCGGGGCAAAGTTGGCCGCGTGGCCTAGGACGAAATTGGCCGCCCGGCCAAAGGCAATATCGGCCGCGGGGCCAGGGGCAATGTTGGCCGCGTGGCCACATCATGCGCCGCCTCCGGTTTTCCTTTTCCTGGCAAGAATCGGGAGTTGTGCACTATTTAATGAACCCTTTGCAGCCATACAAACGTACCAGCAACCTTTTGAGCAGTTTTTTGAGTTCCTTTTTAGCCAATTTTCTTGCTCTTTGCCATGGATCAAGAGGCTAGAATCACAAGTCTTGAGAAGAAAGTCTTTATAACTTCTTTGGAGAAGTGGGTTGCCAAACTTCCTGGTTCGAGTCGTAGGAAACTTGATGAACGGTATGGGATAAAGTGTCTTTGGTCACTTTTGCACATGAACTCCAATACCCACCTCTTGCAAGCTTGTGGTAAATTTTGGAATGATACCCTCCATGTCTTCAACTTTTCATTCAACGAGATAACACCCACTTATGAAGATATCGCAGCATTATGTGGCTACGAAGGGAAGGGTAAAGTTGCCTTGCCTTTTGACTTCGTTTGCTTGAGGGACAAGTTGGTGACCTTTGGCGTACCCGCGGATGACTTTGATAGGTATGCTAGGGGCGGTTATGTCGACCTTTCTTGGATGCCACAACACTTCATGCATGCAGACGTGACCTCTAACCGCTCCTTGGACCATCTTGCACTGTGCTTGTTCAGCTCTATCCTTTTCCCTTCTGAGGTGGGATTTGCCAGTGAAGGATGTTTGGGCATGGTGAACTTGGCTCGTTTGGGTTATGATATTGTACCGGCCATTCTTGGGGAGATGCTCTGTGGGATTCCCCATCTCGCGGCTTATGGTGGGATGCCTTGTGGTAGTGATAGGCTTTTGACCATGTGGTTGCAAGAGCGGCTTCGAGTGAATAAACCGGCGGCTTCTCTGAAGGTGGCCCCATGGATGCACCGCATTAGAGGCATGGTGGAGCGGTTTGAGGGCATGACTCTCAAAGGTTGGGAAAAGTATTTGGCGGAAATGGTGACTGACGACATTCAGTGGGTGGTGCCCCATTGGCACATTCACTCTGTGAGGGAGAAACAAGTGGGACTTCACATGATCAAAGTTCCGACCCTTTCTGGAACTACTTTTTACTATCCCTCTAGAGTGCTTCGTCAGTATGGTTTGGTGCAGACCATCCCGGAGGGTTGGGACGAGGAGAGAGATGATTTTCCCTTTGGGGTATTTCAGTTGGATGATAGTGCCTCAGTCCTTCTTTCTCAGATGTGGGGCGAGGCTGGCTTTAGTCGTAGGACCTTCCTCACGCGCTCTAGCAACACCTTCCTGCCACGCGAGTATTTGGACTGGTATATGGGGAGACTTGGGCATGCGGAGCAGACTCTAGAGACCCTAAGGGGCACTATCTTGGGATCCTGTGCTCCAAGTTCTTCATTGAGAATTAAGGAGGCTGAGGCTTATGAGAGGAGGATGAGTAAGAGCGTGGCTAACGGAGGAGGAGAAGAAGTGGGGGCGTCAAAGAAGAGGAAGGGCGAAGAGGTTCCTAATGGAAAGGCTAAAGGTGTTAGCGAGTTCGAAAGAAGATTTTGTGAGAATCCTAGCAAGAAGAAAGTTCGCCGTGGGCAAAGCAAGAAGAAAGGGACCGAGGGCACAAACGGCACTAAGGAGTAATCCCGAACGTCTCTCCATAGTCGTGCAGACACATTAGTTTAATTTAGTTTATTTTTGTTTTAGTTTCAATTTCATAATAGGTTATTTATTCAACAAGTATGTCAAGCTTAGACTCATCAAATAAGTGTTAACATGCAATGACTATGGGAATAAAAGTTTTTGCTTTCAGAAAATACAACTTCTATCTTTATTGCTTTGACAAGATTTGGATGTTTATTTGTTTTTTTAGACCGCACCTTTTGAAAGGCTGCCTACGTTCCCCTTTTACAAATAGGACTAAGGGGCTCAGGTCACCGTAGTTCACTCCAGTCAGACTAGAATGATTTTAAAGAAAGGGAAGATAGAAGGGGGAATGCTCTAACTTTTGCCTAGACCGCCCTTGCGGGTTTTCGATCTAGCGAGCTTTGTACGCACCCTTATTTTGCATAGACCGCCCTTTGCGGGTTTTCAGTCTATCGGGCTTCTTTTTGCGTAGTAATTTTTTTTTTTTTTTTTTTTTTTTTTAAGAGGGGGAGTCTAGTCATAGTAGCGTCTGAGCTTGCTGATGTTGACTGGTTCCTTGAACGGGTTGCCATCCAAATCTGCCATCATGTCTAGTCTCGTGTCGCGCCCTGATCTTTGGTCATTGTGCCGACGTGTTGCTTTAAATCCTCCATTTCTCTTGAGATGTCTTGAATCGTTTCTGCAGCCAGGTGCGAGGGTGCCTCCGAGTCGTTCTTCGCATAAGGCTCGATTTCGCAGCAACCGAGGAGTTCTAAGTTTTCGTTTTCTCTATAGAACCAAAATCCTCTCACACTGGTGAGCATGTTTGCATCCATCAAGCCTTGGATCCTCCTTTGTAGAGCGACACAGTCGTTGGTGTCGTGGCCTTCGTCTTGGTGGTAAGAGCAACTTTTGGTAGGTTCAAATGGTTGAAGGGGTGGTAATTCGGAGAGGAGTGAATGTTCTCTTAGAGGTTGCATCTTGCCCATTTGTCTCAGTTGGTCGAATAATTTTGCGAAAGGGGTCCCCATTCTTGTGTATCGGTGGACTGAGAGGGGGTAGTTGTCCAAAAACCTTTGCATTTTTTCACTGATTTCCTTTCCTTGGCGCGAGGGCCACGATTTTGTCGTTGGTGTTGGGGTCTGAAGTTCATTCCCATGTGCCGGGTGCAGGATTGGGGTATTCGCAAGGTACTCCTTGAGGCAGCATAATGCGAACTCACATCTCGAACTCCATTCTTGGTCGCGGGCCCTTTCTATTTCTCTGAGTGTCGGCTCCCCCACTGTTGTAAAATGGTTGAGGTGTTGCAGTAACTTGACGAGTTCTACCTTTTCGGCTTTGTTCCGAGGAGACTGCATTCTCAACATGGCTCAAACTCGCCGACTGATGGTCCTCCACGAGGTTGTGGAGGGGGTCGTTTCTTGGTCCTCCTCGGCCATCTTAATTTGGTTATAGCCGGCAAACCCATCCACAAACGACTTGACCTCATAGTGGGCGGTCGCATCCACCAACATGTCGATATTTGGCAAGGGGAAGTCATCCTTTGGCGTGGCTTTGTTGAGATCCCGAAAATCCACACATACTCTGACTTTACCGTTGGATTTCTTGACAGTCACTAGATTTGATAACCAGGTTGGATACTCGATCACCCTGATGAAACCCACACGGAGTAGCTTCTCAATCTCCTCCTTCACTTGCAAAGACCATTCCGGCTTAATGCGGCGCAGCTTCTGCTTGACTGGCTTAGCGTCTGGCGCTGTCGGGATCCTGTGCTCTACGATCGAGTTATCGAGCCCCGGCATGTCCTTATAAGACCATGCGAACACATCCACATATTCTTTGAGTAGCTCGATCAGTGCTTCCCTTTCGGTTCCGCTGAAGAAGCTTCCAATCTGCGTTTCCTTAGGCTCGACTTCGGTCCCCAAATTCACGCATGTTAACACCTCATCGGCAGCTTGGGCTCGAGATTCTTTTTGATTAATAACCTGTTCTGAGATTTCTTTAATGTATTCGTCATTTAATGTGTCTGTGTCTGCCTCTTCTAATGAATCATTATTAACTAAGTGTATATCGTTAGTTTGATTATTAGCTAATTTATCAGTTAAAAGAGTGACCATGGAGGGATACTCGGAAAGGTCGAGGGTTTCATTGATGGCAAAAGGGAAAATAGTGTTTACAACAAGATCATAGTCTTCGGACGTAAGGTCGTTAGACTGAGAGGAAGACTCAAATTCAAAATGTAAAACACTAGACTCTGGGGATGGGGATTTTGAGCGAGTGACGGGAGATGCTGCAGGAGTGGCGATAGGAGAAGGAGTAAGCCCCAGTGTTCCCATCATAAATTCCGGAGTAGCTATAGGTCCCCCAATGATGCACCAATTCTTGAGCTTGTCCCCCATGGGTACCACCAATGTCCTTGGGTCCACCTTATCTTCAGAATCGTCCCCGATGACGGCAACCATGTCTTCGTGCAGCCCCAGATTACCCAGATGTTGAAGCAGATATTGGCCGTCCCACGTCTCAGTCAAACTTGGAGTTTCTGCGGCTTCTATTGCTGGCTTGTCAAGGGTTGCGGCTTCAAGTTGATCTGCCAAGTCATCTGCAACCTTGGTGGAGTACTCATGCCTGATGGTTCTAACTCTGCCCGTGGCTTTGTCATATTCCATGTAAGTCAGCTTCACATTGGACCGATCGAATTCCACATCTCTGAAAATCTCGAACCCTTTCTGCAATTTCCCTGTGTGGTCAATCCATGGCTCGGCGAACTCAAAACACGAAAACTCCTCGCCTTCCCTGACAAAGTAGCTATTCAGGGACAGGCGGTATGGCCGCATTTCAGGCTTTTTGTAGGGAAGCTTCATCTTTTTAAGCAATTCTATCCTTTGTTGCTCCATCTTGTCTTCAAGAGTAAGGGTGTATCCTAGACCGAACAAACCTCGATGATTAACCTCTTCAACCAATTCTGTGGGGCCTTGCAAGTTCTTACCTAGCCCCAGCCCCGGTATAAAACCCATGTTACGCAGTATCTTGACAACAGGTGCCACTTTGTCCGTTGTTTTGGTGAGGTCGATGGTGCATATCTGTGCTTGAGCGACTATTTCGAAGCCATTGAAGAGTCGGCTCTCTTCCCCATGCTGAATCTGTAAGACAGGAACGCCCTTGGTGTCCGTCCCTTGGGCAGTTACGAGATCACTCTAGATGATGGTCACTTCATTACCAGACTGAAACTTCACACACTGGTGCAGGGAAGACGGGACAGCGCCCGACTGATGTAACCACGGCCGGCCAAGGAGGAGTGAGAAGGTTGCTGGGATGTCTATGACGTGGAAGTCGGTTGGCAGGATCTTCGTTCCGATGGTAATGGGCAGGGTGACTTCGCCTATCACGGCGCGGCATGTAGAGTCATAAGCTTTGATGGTTTGCTTGGATGGGCGTAAATCAACACCATGAATGCCAACCACATCCATCATCCTCGAAGGCAGGATATTAATAGCAGAACCATTGTCAATGAATACACGGGGAATCTTCTTGCCATTTACTTCGACAGTGATGTACAAAGGCTCATTATGATCAACTCCGAACACTGGCTTGTCTAGCTCCGAGAAAGTGATGATGTTTCCATAGTGGATATTACCAATCATGTGGGTGACGTCCTCCGGGGTAATAGTGGATGGTACCATAGTAGCGGCGAGGTTTTGCTCGAGCATGAGGCGATGGGCTAGGGAGGAGGTGAGTAGGGACCATAGTGAAATATGGGCTTGGGTTTGTTTGAGTTGAGTGAGGATAGGGTCTTCTTTGTCTAGGTCGGCTTGCTCGGGTTCCTTCCCAAAGACTTTCTTTGCACCCTTCGGGTCGGATTGGTACACTTGACCGGATCTTGTAAGGAGACAAAATTCTGCACGTAGCTCCTCCAAAGACAATGGCGTGTCAGGACAAGGGGGCGAAACTTCGGTCTTTTCGGCCTCCTCGAAGATTTCGGCCCAAGAAAGAGGTTGAGAGGGTTTGGGACTCTCTTCCTCTAGAGATTCGACTTCACTTACTAGTTCTTCTAAAGACAACAAGTAGCAAGAAGATTCTTTATTATTAGTCATTGAAATACAACCCATCTCATCACAGTCCGCCACAATAGGCTCGGCCGGATCAGTGATCTCACTAAGTTCTACCATGAGTACATTGCTAGCTACATAATCTCTAGGGTCTTCGACAACTCCCTTGTGGATGAGCTCTTGCACGGCCTTCTTGAGTTCAAAGCATTCTTCGGTAGTGTGGCCGGTGCACTTGTGGTAGTGGCAAAACTTCGACAAATCGCAACCAAGGCGGGGAAGGTGTCCTTCTAATGGTTCGAGCATTTCTAACGTCACCAATGCCATGAAGATATCCACCATCGTGAGCCCTATCTTGTCAAAGGCATCCATGAGCTCTAGGATACTAATCTCGCCTGTTTGCACCATATTTACCCCACCCCCATTGTTAGGAAGAGGATTATTCACCACATTGGGACCCTTCGGCTTCTCAATCTTCTTGTCATTGATCAACCCTTGTACTACGCGCTTCAATTGAATACAACCATCCGTTGTGTGCCCGATGTGCTTGTGATACTTGCAGAACTTGGAGGCGTCCAAATCACTTCTTGGGTAGGCAGGTTGGTAATTCTCCAAAGGCTTGATAAGACCTCTCTTGACTAACACGTCAAAGACTTTCCCCATGGGCATACCAAAATCATCAAAGTGCTCCCTCTCCCTTTGCGGCGGAGCCCCATTCCTCGTTACGGCTTGGACATCTAACGGGACCTCTTTCTGGACCATATTCACTTGGCCGACGGCCTCCTTTCCACCCCTAGGAGGCGCAGGCGCAGTAGGAGCCTTGTAGCGGAAGGAGCTGTTGTTGTTGGTTTTCGGACTTTCCTTTGGTGGCACAATCCCAGTGAACCCTGCTTCGTACCTTACTCCGGCGTCAACCATTTCCCGCAAATCAGGGAAGTAACCATTACCTATAGCTGCTTTCATCTCCGGTAGCAAGCACTTGTAGAAAATATGTTTCTGTTCCTTCGCTTTTGGTGGGTATTGGACCTCGCACAACCGATGATTCCACCTCTTGTAAAAATCATAAATAGCCTCGCCGGGTTTTTGCATAGTGTTCTCAAGGTCGGTTCGATTCACATGCCAATCCAAGTTAGCTTGATACTTCTCACAGAAAATGGCACTGATTTGATCCCACGTTTGCCTCTCGCTTGGCTCTAACCCCAAGAACCAACGCAGAGCTATACCATCCAAAGTGCTATGGAACACGCGAGCCATTTGTTCGTTGGTGCAGTCACGAGCCCTCATGGCCAACACATAACTATCCAAATGAGTCTTAGGACACGAGTCACCATGAAACATCGCCACCTTAGGCATCTTGAAATCCTTGGGGAGAGCCCCCACTTGGCTAGGGTTGATTGTCTTGGTAGTCGGTGCACTTTGCTTATCCACGGTCTCGATCAACTTTTGCATTTGCTCTTGCATGGCCATGACCACAGGGTGATTGGAGATGTCGGGGATAGTTTCTGACAGAATGACGGGAGGAGTAGTAGAAGCAGTAGCAGCGGCCATCCCAATACTCAAAGGCAACGAGGGTGCGGGTAGTTTGCTAGCGGAGAGGTAGCCACCAAGCAGTTCAGGGGAAGGTTCATAGACGGCCTTGTTCTTGCTCATGGTAGTGAAACCTTGTTGGGTGTAGAGAGAAGGAGGTGGAACATTGCGGTAGCTTGGGAATGGGAAGGTAGTAGCATTGGTGTTGGGGGGACAGTTGGTATTGACCTCTTCATCCTCGACATAAATGAAATTCTCCCCATCGGGCACCAGTTTAGTCCCCTTTTGTTGAATGTGACCCTTCAACTGTTGGTTCTGGTCTTCCAGCATCTTGTTGCTTTCCTCGAGATTTTTGATCTTGGCTTCGAGACCGGCGAGGAAGTTCTGGAGGCTTGGGGGAATACCATTGAGAGTAGCCTCAGTGTTGAGCTCGGTGGCACTAGCAGGAGGAGCAGAGGCTGAAGCTGAGGCGGGAGTTGACATTGCTGATGACGAGACTGAGAACGTGGACGGAGTAGAAGCTTCACGTTGTAGTCGACCACCCGAACGGATCCAAACTTGCTTTGCTGAAAGGTTGAAGGGCAATGAAGCTTTTTAGGAGAGGGGGAAGGCTCATGCAAAGTATATTTTAATTTACAAAAAACATACATTATTTACATCCTAATTGGTTGGAAGGGATACCCCTTTTTCGCAACTAGTTAGAAGACTACGATCAGTAGAGGCCATCACTACGTCTATAGACCCCTCGTTTTTCACCTGTATTGCACACCCCCAAACGGACAATTTGGGCGAGGGTCCTATAGGGCAAGCGGCTTCCACCAACCATCGGATCCTACGACTAACCCTCCCTTAAAGGCATTTAACGTGATGTCTATGTTGCATCCTACGCAAGTTAATGATGAGCGGAGATCTTAACAACAAACACTCATCTCACCATGGCACGTCCCTTGTAGGGAAATCACTTTTTTGTGCACTTTCTCTCAAAGATCTCGATTCATCATTGACTTGGGGATGACTCGACATAGACAGCACGTTAATTGACTATTAAGGAAAAGCTAGCCAAACCAACTGGTCAAAACCTAGGTGTGATACCTATACTAGTGTGGGTTGACACGGGTTAGGTAAAAGGTTCCCACCGCTCGCGGAACGTACACGGTGAGTGGAGTAGACGAGTGACTCGAAAAGAGGGCGACAGTAGCGCACAAATTCCTGCACATCGAATACTCCGGGTAATGGGGACCTGTGCAGTGCTGACACGGACTAGTGGTAGTGTGTGGCAAGAAACTAATTCCTTTTAAGGAGAAAAGAGAGAAGTTTTTGATGTTAGGATGATGCAATGCAATGCATGAGAGAGAGAGAGAAAGACATGTACAGGGGAGCATAGCAGAGTTTTGTTTGACCCTAATACTAAGGCGAAGATAACAGGGGTACAAGGATACAAGGTATATACCAAGTACAAGTGTCAACAAAGTACAAGTATTAACACTGCGGGGTGCGCGGGTGCATGTGTAAACATGGCAAGTATGTGAGGTGCATGTGTTAAACATGGCAAGTGTGTGCATGTGTAAACATGGCAGGTGTGTGCACGTGTAAACATGGCAGGTGTGTGCATGTGTAAACATGGCAGGTGTGTGCACGTGTAAACATGGCAAGTGTATGTAGGGTGCATGTGTAAACATGGCAGGTGTGTGCATGTATAAACATGGCAAGTATGTGAAGGTGCATGTGTAAACATGGCAAGTGTGCATGTGCAAACATGGCAGGCGTGTACATGTGTAAACATGGCAAGGTGTGAGGTGCATGTGAGAACATGGCAAAGTATAAGGTGCATGTGAGAACATGGCAGACATCATGATGTGAACGAAAGTTAGACCCACTAAGTTTGAAAAAGTTTCAAAGCAAGTCCCCAGCAGAGTCGCCACTGTGAATACCCCTTTCCGATGAAGCGACGCATGGGAAGTATCTTGTGATTATTATTATTTACAAAGGGAATATTCTTAACGACATTAAAATTATGAGAGTCGCCACACCGTTTTAATTAAAGCCAAAACATTGAAAAAAGCATGTTTAATGGGTTCGGGGGTCAAATTACAACAAGAGAAGAATATTGGACGTTATCACTCCTATTGCCCGAATTGATCGGTCTTTCTATCATGATGAATGTGTTAGTAGTGTGTTAGTGATTGAGACCGGATCCGAAGATTGCCTACGTTCCTCTCAATGTGAGAAGCTCAGGTCAGCGTAGTTCGCAGAGAATTAGAATAGGCAGAAGAATCGGGATCATGCATAATGGGGGGGAATTACCTAAAGTTTAGGGTTTAGAAGTAGTTCCTAGATCATCCTTGGGTTGATGAACCCTCGATCATCATCGGCTATGAAATAACATGTAATTATGAAGATCGCAACCCTAAATATAGCATAAATAAGGTTTCAATCTATGAACACGAAGAACATGCGAAGAACATATTATGAACATATGAATGAGCATGCAAAGAATATGAAGAAACTATGAATAAACATGTACGAACATGAATATAAAAGATCTACATTAAAAATAATGCAAGAACACGAAGAAAAAGTTAGAAAACTTACCTATGTTGGCAAGAAATAAACCTTGGATCTTCTTGAGTGTTTGAATGCTTAATTAGGGAGAAAATCGTGTTTAAGAACTCCAAAACTCGTACTTTAGAGCTCTCAAACTCGGATCCTTAAACCAATAGCCTGGAGTGGTTTATATAGTAAACTGATGGGAGGATCTGATGGTCCAGATCATCCGGCGCAAGGTTGGCCGCCTGGCCATTGTTGATGCCGGTGACAATAGTGGCCGCGTGGCCAAGATCAACGCGGAGCAATGTTGGCCGCGTGGCCAAGGTTGCCGGCTGACTTGATTTTCAAGCTAGGGTTTCACTATTGCTTTATGGTAACCCTAAGTTGCCTATTTTGATGGATTTTGTCATAAATGAGATATTTTGGGAATCCAGGACAAGTCTTTGCAAGGTTTCTAATTCCTATAAAGTCCTTGTATTTTTGGGAAAGTCCTAATAAACTCATTTTCAGGTCGGGTACTAACACCTGGGTGCGTGGGCGACCGCCCATGATGGGTTTGGGCGACCGCCCATGAGATCAGTTGATCCGGAGGATTTGAACAAAGTGAGTAGGCGACCGCCCACTTTTGGGTTGGGCGACCGCCCAGGATGTCAGTGGGTTTTGGGCTTGGGGTTGGGTTTTGGGCGACCGCCCAGACTGGCTATGGGCGACCGCCCATACCAGCTGTTCTGAGCCTCTTTGTTATTGAATTGTTTTAAGGTCCAAGCCCGATCTAGGCTCGAAGTATCACCCTAGTTGACTTAAGTTAATGTTGTGGAACACTTTATTGTTCGAGAATGATCCCCTTGTGATCGATTGTGATATGGAATTTGATTAAGTATCATTTTGGGAATGTGGTTCATCTTTGATGTGCGGTTTGTATTGGTATACCTTTGTGGTGATTTAATTGGATTGGTTCCCTACTTTGGAACCTTAAGTTGTTTATTTAAGCTAGTATTTATTACTTAGCATTTATTTGAAAGTCCAGCTGGTATTTTGTGTGTGTTTGGGCGATGCGAAACATTATGATGGCACGGCCAAGTCCATTGTGATGTTGACCATTGTTTTGCCCCATTATTACCCTCCTCCAGATTGGCCTTGGATGTGAGAAGAGCTAGCTCCTTTGTGTGCACTTTAGCTTTACTTGGAGCATGACTTTGTGGCATGTCTCCCGTCCCTTGTGACATTTCGTTTGGTTATTGGTTCCGGTACCGGGGGTTTTCTCTTCGGCTTTCATGCTATTATGAAGATGATGATTTGTTGATTATTGAAGCTGCGCAGCGATCCTTTATTTGGATGTACCAGTTTGGAAAAACCTTGGCTATATCCTTTGTTATGTGTTTATTTCCGATGCTATCTGTTATGTGATAAATGCTATGTGTTACGTGATATTTATTATTGATTATCGCTTCGTGCATCATAGCATGTCATGTAGTTGCATTAGTAACTTATTGAGATTTATCTCACCCCCTTTTCTTTTATCTTTGTTTTTCCTTAACCCCCCCCCCAGGTGCTAAGGATTAGTCTCGCTGATCACGAGAAAGAGGACGTCGAGTGTGGATCCATTCTTTTGGGGAAGGTTGATATAGGTTGGTTTACATTATGTAAATGTGTAACCATTTTGGGATAGTTGTACCAAACATTGACGTCATTAAGAATTGTATATTTGTATTTTGTTGAGCATAAAATTGTGGAAGTTTATGATAGTTGTAATTGGTTTTTATCAAACTTGGTTTTGTAAAACTTTGGATCATCACCTTTTGGTACCAAATGAAATTTTTAACTCTGGTATTTCTTAGTTTTGGTTTTAGAGTCGACGTCCAGATCGCGGTCTCGGGCCCGCGGGGCCGGGGTCGCGACAGTGATCATGACATAAATCTCATAGGGGTCATCCAGTATTTGTTCTCCAACAAATACCCATAAGTCTAATTGTATCGCATACACATAATCATCATATGATTATCTATTAAACTTATAATAATAATTAATCATAATTATCAGGAACAAAGATTATTATAATAAACATGCAAAAGATATAATAATCAAACATTCAATATCTTTATTAAAGCATAAGCAAATGATAACATTAATCGTTCAAATAACGTGCCTAGGGAATACACACCAACAATCTCCCACTTGCACTAGGCCTAATTAATGTATCGAATCCATAGACCTAACATGACCATCTTGCTTCGCTTGCGGAAGACCCTTTGT
This sequence comes from Campanula takesimana, assembly GCA_026119855.1. Classification (NCBI taxonomy): domain Eukaryota; kingdom Viridiplantae; phylum Streptophyta; class Magnoliopsida; order Asterales; family Campanulaceae; genus Campanula; species Campanula takesimana. The sequence continues at coordinate 214,658 of JAOWBW010000011.1, forward strand.
CAATGGGTCAACAATGTTATCCTGAGTTGGTACTCTGCATATATTTACGTCTCCTCTATGAACGATCTCTCGAATGATATGAAAATGCCTAAGTATGTGTTTGGATTTCTGATGCGATCTAGGTTCCTTTGCTTGAGTAATATCACCATTATTATTACAATAAAGGTCTATTAGATTAGAAATGCTAGGAACCACCTCTAGTTCACCAATGAACTTCTTAATCCAAACAGCCTCTTTAGCAACATCGGATGTAGCTATATACTCAGCTTCAGTTATAGAATCAGCTACGGTACTTTGCTTAGAACTCTTCCATCTAACAGCACCACCATTAAGCACAAACAAAAATTCAAATTACGATCTTGAATCATCCTTGTCAGTTTGGAATCTTGTATCTGTGTAACCATTTACAATAAGATCATCTTCTATACCTCCATATACCAAGAACGAATCCTTTGTCCTTCGCAAGTATTTATGAATCGTCTTGACTGCAATCCAGTGACTCTCACCAGGATCTGATTGGTATTTGCTTGTCATGCTCAAAGCATACGAGACATCAGGTCTAGTACATATCATGGCATACATAATGGATCCAATTGCAGAAGCATGTGGGATTTCATTCATTCTTTCACGCTCATCAGTTGTCTTAGGACACTGATTCTTGCTAAGAGTTATGCCATGACCACTGGCAAATTTCCTCTCTTAGAGTTTTCCATGCGGAATCTCTTAAAAACTTTGTCAATATATGTACTTTGACTTAAACCAATCAACTTCTTAGATCTATCATAACAGATCTTAATGCCAAGGATGTAGGCGGCCTCTCCCATATCTTTCATTGAGAAACACTTTTCTAACCAAGTCTTTACAGACTGAAATGCAGGAATGTCGTTTCCAATGATCAATATGTCATCAACATATAGCACTAAAAATAATACTACGCTCCCACAAATCTTCTTGTATACATAAGATTCATCTTCGTTCTTGATAAAGCCAAACTCTTTGACCGATTCATCAAATCGAAGATTCTAACTCCTAGAGGCTTGCTTCAATCCATAAATGGATCTTTGCAACTTGCATACTCTATTAGAATTTTTTGGATTTACAAAACCTTCAGGTTATGTCATGTACACATCCTCAAGTAAGTTCCCGTTAAGGAACGATGTTTTGACATCCATTTTCCATATCTCATAGTCAAAATATGCGGCTATAGCAAGTAAAATTCTTATAAACTTGATCATTGCTACGGGCGAAAAGGTTTCATCATAGTCAATACCATGAATCTGCCTATAGCCTTTCGCTACGGGTCTAGCTTTATAAGTATGCATCTTTCCATCCATATCAGTTTTCTTTTTAAAAACCCACTTGCATCCTATGGTTTTTACACCTTCGGGTGCATCTATCAAGTTCCAAACTTGATTATCATACATGGACTTGATTTCAGATTCCATGGCTCCAAGCCATTTATCTGAATCAGGATCAGACATCGCATCTTGATAGGAAGTAGGTTCGTCATCATCAATGACTTCTACTTCATTGCTATCCGTCATGAAAAATCCATATCTCTCAGGTTCGGATCGCACCCTACCAGTTCTGCGAGGAACTTGAGTATTCTAAATAGGTTCCACAACTCCTTGTGAAACTTGTTCAGACCCAACCATCAGTTCCATGTTATTTTTGGGTTCTCGAACCTCTTCGAGATTAATTTTTGTTGGTCCCAAAAGGGTAACAAGGGTATAAAAATAACTAGAGGGGGGGTGAAAAGCTGTTTTGAAATTATTTTCGTACCTTTGAAAAACTCAATTGAAAATCTTCACTTTATCAAATAAGCGTTATGAAATGCGCCTAAGTGTGTGAGTGAAATGCACAGCTGAATTTAGTAAGTAAAGTAGGCGCAAAGAATGATAAAGGGGGCGCACACACACTCTAAGTATTTTGGCTCAAAGTGAGTGAAAGATGAAACTAAGGAAAATGAGAAACAAATACAACACAATTCAATCTAATCAATCTACAATGATTAAACAAGCAAATAGTGAGATAAGATATAAGCTTGAAAGTAAATGACAATAAGTAAATATGCGCTATTTGGAGAGGTTCGATCTGGAAATGATCTACATCTTTTACCAAGATGGTTAGTATTGGATTTCTAATGGAGATCTTATAATATGAGTGAGTATTACAAATTAAAACTTTTGAGCTCAATACTAACTCAAAATCTATTATCTATGAAAGAACAAATCCTAGACAAAACTGTTGTATCTCTTAAAGAAATATCTAAGTGATCAAACTTAAAGAGGTGCATGTGTGTTCTTAGTATCAAGGCTCTTTAGATCTATGAGATTGAGAGCACAAGAAAACTAAAGTGTTTTTGCTTGAGGATCTGGGCTAAGTATGAAGTTATGAAGGTGTTCTTGAGAATTCTGGGAAATCAATGAGCAATCTTCAAATCTTCAACAAATACTTGAGAGATAAATTCAGAGCAACTTAGCAACTTCAACGTTTGATGTTATGGGGTATTTATAGGTGAGCTCCAAAAAACTAGCCGTTGGAAATCCCTTGTGGATAAGATCAATGACAGATGTGCTAGAGCTCATAGAGTGGAACACGTGTCCTTATATATCCGTTAGACACATAACATAAATATGACCGTTTTGGACAGGTGTCCTCAAATCTAGGTGCATATTGTCCACCGTTGGATCTTTGGCGTAGTTTGAATTTCGTCAAGTCTTCATGTCTTCAGAAAATCTTCTAAGTGTTGAATTACTTCACTGAGGCGCATTGAGGCAATTGGGCGTATAACTTAGCGCACGCCTGATAGGTGCAATGATTTGAGGCGCATGGCGCGTAGCTTGACTCAACGTGTGATTTTCTTGAATCTTGATAACCAAGCCCTATTCCTAAGCCTATTTTATTCAAATAGACTACCTAAAAAATAAAGCATAAATATTTCTTACATATGGGTCTAAAGTTCATGAAATTACACTTAGGTGATGGATCGATCAAATCTAATCAATCCTATACATTAAAAACTGAGATATAAGTGGGTATACCCAACAATCTCCCCCTATTTGATTGATGCCATTACCTACTATATCAGGGACAAACATTATACTTGATAACAACATGTCCAAATAAGTGAAATTGGTAGATCATGTCTCAAGTTAATGCACTCACTAGTCCAAGATATAGATTTCTAATCTATTCCAATAAAGATAAAACATTACAAATGGAAAGATAGAAACAACAGTTTAACACATTCAAAAGTATATGAGTTTTAGTTTTGAAATGTGTTGAAACAAAGTTTAAAGTCAATTCATGAAAGTATGAAACAGTTCAAATATAATGCATATGGTTTTATGGTTTTAAACAAAACATTTATTGCTCTACAAACAAGGATTTTGAATGAACAAGGTTTGAGATAAACATGATGCATTGTTCTCATTAATACTTGAAATATAAGAGTTGACGATTACAAGTATTCAACAGAACAAAATCAAAAAGGTGCTAAAACATTTAAGCACAAAAATCAGTAACATAAAAAAGGTTACAAACAACTTACAATCAAAAGTAAATTAAGGATTAGGAGGCGTCGGAGAGTCTTCCGTCAATCCTTCTTCAATCTCGTTCACTGAGCGAGAAATCTGTTTTGTAAGATGAGAGGTCTTGTTTACTGCTAAAAAGTATCAGAAACTCCATCTCTAATGTAGCATAAGAGACCATCATTGATTGATTGGTACTCATCAATAGAGCGCTGAGTAATTGCCTGCTGTTGAGAAAAGTTTTCAGCTAACACTTGTAAGTTCACTTCAACTGCAGTTTGCGCTGTAAGAATGTCAGCAGATACTCGTTCAGTACGCCTATCTGCCCTAGAGTGCGTTGCGCTGAAATGAGTGACAATCAGCTCCTTCAAAACATCTATCTTTGAAAGTAAGGCATTAAAGTCAATAGGCGCACCAGTGTCTGCGCTCATAGTAGGCGCTGGAGTAACAGGCGCCTTGGGTACTGTACCATAAGCAGTTACCCCCAGGATTTCAAGCTCATCCTTAACTTCCTTCAATTTTTCAACTACACTCAACAATTTTTTACTATCCCCAGCCACCATCTCGAACAGTCTTCTGATGTCTGAACCAACGCCAGACTCTACTTCTTTTATAGCATCAAGAAATTCTTGGCTATCGTTGAGTTTAATTCTCCATCAATCTTCTCATGGAGAGAAGTAAGAGTGGCTTTAAACAAACTGTTCATCTGATCTATCACGTCATTCCATTGCTGAGGAGTCAAGAAGTGTTTGTCCCTGATGTCACCGCCTATGCGTGTTATCTCCCCTTTAATGGCAGCAATCTCATCTGCCTGATTTGCAATCATTGAATCTTGAAGTTCCAATTGAGATTCAATACTTACTTGGCCTTGCTGAAGTTGCTGGAGGAGTGAAATAACCAAACTCGTATTAGGAGTTGGTGGAGGAGGCGCATGAGTAAATTGGGGTGCTGCAGTAGTGCGCCTGGCAGGTGAGGGAACTGTAGTGCGCGTAGGAGAAGTAAGTGTATATTCAGCACTTGACTTACCAAATGCATCTACTAGCATATATCTGGTCAGATAAGTCATGAGGCGCTTTGGTGGTCTGCCCCCACATTCAATGAAATCCATGGTTCCACCAGATAAGTCATGAGGCGCATGTCCAAGTTGAACTCTTCCTAACTCATCCCGTCTAACCTCATTCAGACCTTCTTCATCAACAATCCCTTTTCCTCTATCTTCTTCAGGGCCAGGAACTGTGCCAAATGGTGTGCCAGTTTCTGCGCCTGGTTGAGTAGCAGCTTCTGTGCCTTCTTCTGCGCCTGCCTCTACTTCAAATTCAGTATCCTCATCTACTAATGCTTCACCACGAACTCTTGGTGCACGCTTTGCAATGCGCTTCCTGCACTTTTGTTGGGTTTCGGAGTAACATGCGCAGCGGAAATTAGCATTTAAAATTTTATGAAACCCAAAAGCCCATAGATCCGTTCATATGATTAAATCAAATACAACAATATGAATAGAGGAAAAACTAACCCTTGATGACTTTGAATTTTAGCTTTGTTCTTTGGTGGAGATTTGAAGCTTGATCACAATGAAAGTAAGAACACGAACTTTGAAGATGATGAGCTTCACCCTCTAGCGGTATCCACACCACGAACGAATATCAAGGAGCTTCTTGATCTTGGTTGCTAGACCAAAATTATGAAACACACTTTCACAATTTAATATGACTATATGGAATTTTATTTGTGTATTATTTTGTTCTTCAATCAAAGGATGTCTTGGAACAAAATAATCTCTCTCAAACTCTTTGGAGACTCATAAAACATTGGGGAAGAGTGATGGCCGAATTTGGCCTTTTATACACAAGTAGGACCTATTCCAAATAGGAAACTTGTGTCAAAAACCGTCCAAAATTCGTTTCCTAATCAAATTAGGAATCTGCCCCCGACAGTACTGTGCGGCCGCCCAGAATCCACTGTGCGGTCGCACAACTATCTGAAACAAACTGGTACAAAACTGAGCTAAGTGTGCGGCCGCCCAGTACATACTGTGCGGTCGCCCACTTCCCCAGATTCTCAGAATTTCCAAAATTCCAATATAGTCCTTTTAAAGATTCGTTCTCTTGTGTGTGACCCTCTAGGATTATACTAAGTTGGCAATGGGTTCAAACATGAAACCATGAGATATGATTAGGTTCTAGCAAACCGTCATACCTACCTAAAAAGTATAACTAGATACAAGTTCACATTCCTTTTAGAAAACATGTCACAATCCTTTTGTCCACGATGTCATTGAACACAAGTCATGGTCAACTAGTTGTTTTTGTTCAATACTTTCTCGATTCCGAATATGTTGATAATACAAATGACATTGATCTAATCAATTCATTTGAGTCCGGCCGAACATTTCATCAACATCATTCCTATGAGAGGCCCAAGCTTAACATCTCTCCGAAGAGGAACAAATCCATTTAGCTTATTACTCTTCCCTACGTGAATCCGAATATGCCAATCATACCCTTTATAACTTCCCGGTTAAAGGTAGCGTTTGAATATGTCAAACATAATGTTCATCAAGTGGAAGACTATAATAACTTCATTGTTGGGTTTCGATCAAACATGCGCAGCGGAAATTAGCATTTAAAATTTTGAAACCCAAAGCCATGGAACCGTTCATATGATTAAATCAAATACAACAAGATGAATAGAGGAATAACTAACCCTTGATGTCTATGAATTTTCTCTTGGTCTTTGGTGGAGAAACTTGAAGACTTGATCACGATCACAAAGCTTGAACACGAACTTTGAAGATGATGATTTTCACCCTCTAGCGGTATCCACACTTCGAACGAATATCAAAGGAGCTTCTTTGATCTTGGTTGCTAGACCAAATTGTGAAACACTTTTCACAATCAAAAGAACTATATGGAATTTATTTTGTGTATTATTTTGTTCCTCAACCAAGAATGTCTTGGAACAAAATAAACCCTCTCTCAAACTCTTTGAGACTCAAAAAAATCATTGCCTTTGAGTGCTGGCCGAGTTTGGTCTTTTATACACAAGTATGACCTATTCCAAATAGGAAACTTGTGTCAAAATCCGTCCAAAATTCGTTTCCTAATCAAATTAGGAATCTGCCACCCGACATCTCTGTGCGGCCGCCCAAAACCATCTGTGCGGTCGCACAATATTCTGAAACAAACTGGTACAAAACTGAGATGAGTGTGCGGCCGCCCAATCCATTATGTGCGGTCGCCCACTTCTCAGAAAGTCCAGAATTTCCAAAATTCCAATGTAGTCCTTTTAAAGATTCGTTCTATTGTGTGTGACCCTCTAGGATTATACTAAGTTGGCAATGAGCTCAAACATGATCCCATAAGATATGATTAGGTTCTAGCAAACCGTCATACCTACCCAAATAGTATAACTAGATACAAGTTCGCATTCCTTTAGAATATGTCACAATTCCTTTGTCTACGATGTCATTGAACACAAGTCATGGTCAAACAGTCAACTTGTTTTGTTCAATACTTTCTCGATTCCGAATATGTTGATAATTCAAATGCTATTGATCCAATCAATCCATTTGAGTCCGGCCGAACATTTCATCAACATCATTCCTACGAGTGGCCCAAGCTTGACATCTCTCCGAGGAGGGACAAATTCATTTAGCTTATTATTCTTCCCTACGTGAATCCGATTATGCCAATCATACCCTTTATAACTTCCCGGTTAAAGGTAGCGTTTGAATATGTCAAACATAATGTTCATCAAGTGGAAGACTATAATAACTTCATGTCTAAGGATTCAAATGACATAACTAATATGAGATATATGTTTGACATGGACCATGACATAAATCTCATACAGCGGGTCATGTCCAGTACCTTGTTCCAAACAAGTACCCATAAATCTAACATGATCATCGCATGATCATTTAGCCTTTATACTAGTGCTTAACAAGTACTAGGGACGGAGATTATTACAAGTAAACATGAACATCAATAATAATCAAAACATCTCTTTATTGATATGAAATAAATGATAACAATTACAACGTTTATTAAACGTGCCTAGGGCACCACTACCAACATCATGTCTAAGGATTCGAATGACATAACTAATATGAGATATATATTCGAAATAGACCATGACATAAATCTCATACAGCGGGTCAAGTCCAGTACCTTGTTCCAAGCAAGTACCCATAAATCTAACATGATCATCCCATGATCATTTAGCCTTTATTCTAGTGCTTAACAAGTACTAGGGACGGAGATTATTATAAGTAAACATGAACAACAATAATAATCAAAACATTTCTTTATTGATATGAAATAAATGATAACAATTACAACGTTTATTAAACGTGCCTAGGGCACCACTACCAACAATCTCCCACTTGCCCTAGGCCCAATCTCCCATGTATCTAATACCCATGTACCTAACATGACCATCATGTTTAGCTTGTGGAAGTCCCTTTGTTAGCGGGTCCGCAACATTGTCATCAATAGGTACTCTGCATATATTTACGTCTCCCCTATCAACGATCTCTCGAATGATATGAAAACGCCTAAGTATGTGTTTGGATTTCTGATGTGCTCTTGGTTCCTTTGCTTGAGAAATAGCACCATTATTATCGCAATAAATGTCTATTGGATTAACAATACTAGGAACCACTTCAAGTTCAGTGATGAACTTCTTAATCCAAACAGCTTCTTTTGCAGCATCTGATGCAGCAATATACTCAGCTTCCGTTGTAGAATCAGCGGTTGTACTTTGCTTGGAACTCTTCTAGCTTACAGCTCCACCATTTAACATAAACACAAAACCCGATTGCGATCGGCTATCATCTTTGTCGGTTTGGAAGCTTGCATCCGTGTAAGCATTTACAACGAGATCATCTTCCATTCCTCCATAGACCAAAAACGAGTCTTTAGTTCTTCTCAATTATTTAAGAATCGCTTTTACAGCTACCCAGTGATTTTTTCCAGGGTCGGATTGGTATCTACTTGTCATGCTCAAAGCATAAGACACATCCGGCCTAGTACAAATCATGGCATACATGATGGACCCAATTGCCGAAGCATATGGAACATCATTCATTTTCTCACGCTCATATTTTGTCTTAGGACATTGAGTCTTGCTTAGAGAAACTCCATGTAACACGGGCAAGGTCCCTCTCTTAGAATTTTCCATACGGAATCTTCTAATGACCTTGTCAATGTATGTACTTTGGCTTAAACCAAGTAGCCTCCTTGATCTATCTCTATAGATCTTAATGCCAAGTATATATGCGGCTTCACCCATATCTTTCATTGCGAAGCACTTTCCTAACCAAGTCTTCACAGACTGAAGTGTAGGAATGTCGTTTCCAATGAGCAATATGTCATCCACGTATAAAATAAGGAATAGCACTATGCTCCCACTAATCTTCTTGTATACACAAGGCTCATCTTCGTTCTTGATGAAACCAAACTCTTTGACCGATTCATCAAAACGGAGATTCCAACTCCTTGAAGCTTGCTTCAATCCATATATGGATCTTTGCAATTTGCATACCTTAGAATCTTGTTCAAAACCTTCTGGTTGTGTCATATACACATCCTCTTGGAGTTTTCCATTCAGGAAAGCGGTTTTGACGTCCATCTGCCATATTTCATAGTCATGATATGCGGCAATGGCAAGCAAAATTCTTATAGACTTGATCATTGCTACGGGTGAAAAGGTCTCATCATAGTCAATACCATGAACTTGCCTATAACCCTTCGCTACAAGCCTAGCTTTGTAAGTATGCACCTTCCCATCCATGTCAGTCTTCTTCTTGAAGACCCATTTGCATCCTATGGTTTTTACACCTTCGGGCGCATCAATCAAATTCCAAACTTGATTGTCTTGCATGGATTGCAATTCGGATTCCATGGCTCCAAGCCACTTGTCCGAATCAGGAGAAGACATCGCCTCTTGGTAGGTTGATGGTTCATCATTCTCAATGATTTCTACCTCATTATTATCCGTTACGAGAAATCCATATCTCTCGGGCTCGGATCGTAACCTACTAGATCTGCGAGTTGCTTGTGTACTTTGAACAGGTTCCACAACTCCTTGTGGTTCTTGTTCTTGCTCCACCATTGGTTCAATGTTATTTTCTGGGTCTCGAATTTCTTCAAGATTTATTTTACTCCCACTGATTTCTTTGGAGAAAAACTCTTTCTCTAGAAAGACACCAGTTCGGGCAACAAACACTTTGTTGTCCTCTCGGTTGTAAAGTAATATCCTTTAGTTTCCTTAGGATATCCCACGAAAATACATTTATCAGATTTGTGTGCAAGTTTGTCTGAGATAAGTCTTTTGACAAAAACTTCACAACCCCAAATCTTCATGAAAGATAGACAAGGCTTCTTTCCGCTCCACATCTCATATGGAGTCTTTTGAACCGATTTAGTTGGAACACGATTTAGTGTGAAAGCAGCGGTTTCTAGGGCGTAACCCCAAAAGGATATTGGAAGATCAACTTGACTCATCATTGATCGAACCATGTCTAACAAAGTCCGATTCCTCCTCTCGGACACACCATTCCATTGTGGTGTTCCAGGTGGAGTCAATTGTGAAACTATTCCACAATTCTTTAGATGATCATCAAATTCTTGACTTAAGTATTCACCACCTCGATCTGATCGAAGTGCCTTTATACTTTTGCCAAGTTGTTTTTCTACTTCATTTTGAAATATTCTAAATATCTCAAATGCTTCACTTTTATGTTTCATTAGGTAAACATACCCAAATCTACTATAATCATCAGTGAAGGTTATGAAGTATTGAAATCCTCCCCTAGCATTGCTACTTAATGGTCCGCATACATCGGAATGTATCAACCCCAATAAGTCGCTTGCCCTTTCACCTAGCTTGGTAAAAGGTGTCTTAGTCATTTTTCCAAGAAGACACGACTCACAAGTGTCATATGACTCTAAGTCATATGAACCCAAAAGTCCGTCCCCATGGAGTTTTGAGATACGCTTCTCATTAATATGACCAAGATGGCAATGCCACAAATAAGTATGATTTACATCATTAGGTTTAGATTTCTTATTTACATGATAGACATTATTTTCATTCTTGACATCCAAGATATAAAGGCCATTAAATGAATTAGCAATACCATAAAGCACATCATTTAAATAAATAGAAAATCTCTTATTCTCAATAAGAAACTTAAAACCTTCATTATCCAAACAAGAAATTGAAATAATATTTCTGCTTAAATCCGGAACATAATAACAATTGTTCAAAACAAGAATTAATCCGGAAGGTAAAGTGACTTCATAAGTCCCTACGGCTAATGCAGCAACTCTTGCTCCATTCCCCACGCGTAGATCTACTTCACCTTCTTTAAGCAGTCTCCTATTCTTTAGTCCCTGCACATTTAGACAAATGTGAGAACCACATCCGGTATCCAATACCTAAGAATCAGTGGTAGAAAGGAGAATATCTATCATATAGATACCTGAAGTCGACGCAGCCTTGCTGCTCTTCTTCTTCTTTTGCTCTTCCAAGAAAGCCTTGCAATTACGTTTCCAATGACCAATTTCTTGACAATGGAAACAAATTGCATCCTTTTGTGTATCGGGTTTTGCCTCAGAAGCCTTGGCAACCTTTGCCTTGCTTATTTTGGGTTTGACAACTTTTGCCTTACCCTTGCCTTTGGCACCAGGCTTCTTCCCATCATGAACCAAGAGCACGGGAGAACCTTTCTCCACAATTTTCATCTCTGCAGTTTTGAGCATCCCATGCAACTCAGAGAGATTCTTATCCATTCCATGCATGTTATAATTCATTACAAACTGATTATAACTTTTAGGCAATGAATTAAGAATGAGATCCGTGGCTAGCTCCAATGGGATTGGATAGCCAAGTTTCTCAAGGTGCTCTACGTAACCTTTCATTTTAAGAAAGTGAGGACTCACTTGTTGCCCTTCATTCATTTTACTAGTAGTGAATGCAACAATGGTCTTGTACCTCTCTTGCCTAGCTTGCTCTTGAAACATGGTTCTCAACTCCACGCCTATCTCATAGGCTTCCAAATGTTCCAAACTTTGTTGGAGTTTTGAACACATAGCAGCAAGCATGAGACAACTTACATCTCTAATATCATTACGATGTTTCTTGTAATTGTCTCTTTCTACCCTAGGGGCAGTAGGCGGTGGTTCAGCGGGGAGAGGCCCATCGAGAATGTACAACTTATCTTCTTGCCTAAGAACGATTCTTATGCTACGGATCCAATCCATAAAGTTTGTACCATTCTCTTCGAGCTTATCCTTCTCAAGGATCGATCGCAACGACATTGATTGAGTGTTATTAGTCATTATCTACAAATATGCAAAAATTTTCAAAATTTAATAAGTACCGGTTTTCATTAAAGAGATAAATAATGTATTTTTCAAACAAAATACTCCCACCAAATTATACAACCTTCTTTATACATCCAATGTATAGTATAATTTAAATGGGTTGAGATCCCGCTTTAATCTAATTTTGAGTACGCTTTGGCGCACCGCTCAAAATTAAATCAATTAGGTAGACAACTCTTGTCAATCATATCTCATATGACTCTCAGTTCTTTTCATGAGATTCTTTAAGAAATCCAATTTCAAAAAGCATGTTAAATCTCATCTTTGCCTTAAGACCAAAACTTTTTTGACGCTTAATTAAGTCCAACCATTTTAAACGCATAGGAAACTCTTATTCACTCATCTTGCTCAAACATGAATAAAATCAATGCACCTCGCTTTGGCGAGCCCACATAAAGTTACTCATGTATAAACAAGTGTTTTAATCATGGCATGGCAAAAGGACTTAAAACTTTCTTTGAAGGTTCATCACATATAGCATATAACACATTTATGAGCACATAATATAAACATGTTACACATCAAGTTTAGCCACTAAATTAATCTCCATTAATTTAAGCATGATATTTATGTGTCATTAGTTTCTCTATAATTATGAGGATGAGACTATTTCAACTTCGGTCATTATCTCTAAATTAAGACAACAAGAAATGCGGTCGAACTAAGCCATTAGGCAACCACAATCCCGCACTAATTCAAGAAACCAAGAAAGTAGTCCATGTGGCCGAAACTAAGCAATAGATGGTCTCGATGAACGTAGGCCAATTGCATTCACAATTCCACATGGATCTCCAATCATCGAATCAAGAACTTTGTTTCTCAATTTTAGCAATTATGAACTCTTCATAATTCTAACTTCGTTTTATCTTTGAAACTTTGATTGCGATCAAGTTTGGGAAACACAATCTCGATGAACGCAGATTAGCCATCCAAACCTTGAACCAATCTTAGAATCACAAGACTAAAACAAATAGGAAAATCAAACCCCAAAGATCCACACATAAACCAACTACCCAAAACCCATTCCATATCAGCAGGTCTGGATTGGTTCTGTTACTGGTTTTGTTGAACCTCTCGAAAATTCCAAATTCTGATTTCAACCAAAATCAGACAATCTGATCCTTATGTGCGGTCGCCCAAACATGTGCGGTCGCCCAAGTGATTTTGTGCGGTCGCCCAAGATGATCAGAATGTACAAAATTTTGAAGTTCGAAAATTTTGTCTCAAAATCGTTTTTCCCCGATTATTAAAACTTTGATCCAATCAAAAATTAATAATCAACAATTCTGAATCCACCATAATTTATTTATTGCGATTGAATCGTGCGATTAAAGTTGCAAAACAATAAACCACATAAAATCACATAACACATAAACATCACATATTCCAATATTCATATCATGCAAGGCACATAAACAATTTATATACACATAACATGATCTAGGTATTGAAATAATCAACATGAACGGGGCTCTGATACCACTGTTGGGTTTCGATCAAACATGCGCAGCGGAAATTAGCATTTAAAATTTTGAAACCCAAAGCCATGGAACCGTTCATATGATTAAATCAAATACAACAAGATGAATAGAGGAATAACTAACCCTTGATGTCTATGAATTTTCTCTTGGTCTTTGGTGGAGAAACTTGAAGACTTGATCACGATCACAAAGCTTGAACACGAACTTTGAAGATGATGATTTTCACCCTCTAGCGGTATCCACACTTCGAACGAATATCAAAGGAGCTTCTTTGATCTTGGTTGCTAGACCAAATTGTGAAACACTTTTCACAATCAAAAGAACTATATGGAATTTATTTTGTGTATTATTTTGTTCCTCAACCAAGAATGTCTTGGAACAAAATAAACACTCTCTCAAACTCTTTGAGACTCACAAAAATCATTGCCTTTGAGTGCTGGCCGAGTTTGGTCTTTTATACACAAGTATGACCTATTCCAAATAGGAAACTTGTGTCAAAATCCGTCCAAAATTAGTTTCCTAATCAAATTAGGAATCTGCCACCCGACATCTCTGTGCGGCCGCCCAAAACCATCTGTGCGGTCGCACAATATTCTGAAAAAAAACTGGTACAAAACTGAGATGAGTGTGCGGCCGCCCAATCCATTATGTGCGGTCGCCCACTTCTCAGAAAGTCCAGAATTTCCAAAATTCCAATGTAGTCCTTTTAAAGATTCGTTCTATTGTGTGTGACCCTCTAGGATTATACTAAGTTGGCAATGAGCTCAAACATGATCCCATAAGATATGATTAGGTTCTAGCAAACCGTCATACCTACCCAAATAGTATAACTAGATACAAGTTCGCATTCCTTTAGAATATGTCACAATCCCTTTGTCTACGATGTCATTGAACACAAGTCATGGTCAAACAGTCAACTTGTTTTGTTCAATACTTTCTCGATTCCGAATATGTTGATAATTCAAATGCTATTGATCCAATCAATCCATTTGAGTCCGGCCGAACATTTCATCAACATCATTCCTACGAGTGGCCCAAGCTTGACATCTCTCCGAGGAGGGACAAATTCATTTAGCTTATTATTCTTCCCTACGTGAATCCGATTATGCCAATCATACCCTTTATAACTTCCCGGTTAAAGGTAGCGTTTGAATATGTCAAACATAATGTTCATCAAGTGGAAGACTATAATAACTTCATGTCTAAGGATTCAAATGACATAACTAATATGAGATATATGTTTGACATGGACCATGACATAAATCTCATACAGCGGGTCATGTCCAGTACCTTGTTCCAAACAAGTACCCATAAATCTAACATGATCATCGCATGATCATTTAGCCTTTATACTAGTGCTTAACAAGTACTAGGGACGGAGATTATTACAAGTAAACATGAACATCAATAATAATCAAAACATCTCTTTATTGATATGAAATAAATGATAACAATTACAACGTTTATTAAACGTGCCTAGGGCACCACTACCAACATTCATGTCTAAGGATTCGAATGACATAACTAATATGAGATATATATTCGAAATAGACCATGACATAAATCTCATACAGCGGGTCAAGTCCAGTACCTTGTTCCAAGCAAGTACCCATAAATCTAACATGATCATCCCATGATCATTTAGCCTTTATTCTAGTGCTTAACAAGTACTAGGGACGGAGATTATTATAAGTAAACATGAACAACAATAATAATCAAAACATTTCTTTATTGATATGAAATAAATGATAACAATTACAACGTTTATTATCATGTTTAGCTTGCCCTAGGCCCAATCTCCCACTTGCCCTAGGCCCAATCTCCCATGTATCTAATACCCATGTACCTAACATGACCATCATGTTTAGCTTGTGGAAGTCCCTTTGTTAGCGGGTCCGCAACATTGTCATCAGTAGGTACTCTGCATATATTTACGTCTCCCCTATCAACGATCTCTCGAATGATATGAAAACGCCTAAGTATGTGTTTGGATTTCTGATGTGCTCTTGGTTCCTTTGCTTGAGCAATAGCACCATTATTATCGCAATAAATGTCTATTGGATTAACAATACTAGGAACCACTTCAAGTTCAGTGATGAACTTCTTAATCCAAACAGCTTCTTTGCAGCATCTGATGCAGCAATATACTCAGCTTCCGTTGTAGAATCAGCGGTTGTACTTTGCTTGGAACTCTTCTAGCTTACAGCTCCACCATTTAACATAAACACAAAACCCGATTGCGATCGGCTATCATCTTTGTCGGTTTGGAAGCTTGCATCCGTGTAAGCATTTACAACGAGATCATCTTCCATTCCTCCATAGACCAAAAACGAGTCTTTAGTTCTTCTCAATTATTTAAGAATCGCTTTTACAGCTACCCAGTGATTTTTTCCAGGGTCGGATTGGTATCTACTTATCATGCTCAAAGCATAAGATACATCCGGCCTAGTACAAATCATGGCATACATGATAGACCCAATTGCCGAAGTATATGGAACATCATTCATTTTCTCACGCTCATCGTTTGTCTTAGGACATTGAGTCTTGCTTAGAGAAACTCCATGTAACACTGGCAAGGTGCCTCTCTTAGAATTTTCCATACGGAATCTTCTAATGACCTTGTCAATGTATGTACTTTGGCTTAAACCAAGTAGCCTCCTTGATCTATCTCTATAGATCTTAATGTCAAGTATATATGCGGCTTCACCCATATCTTTCATTGCAAAACACTTTCCTAACCAAGTCTTCACAGACTGAAGTGTAGGAATATCGTTTCCAATGAGTAATATGCCATCCACGTATAAAACAAGGAATAGCACTATGCTCCCACTAATCTTCTTGTATACACAAGGTTCATCTTCGTTCTTGATGAAACCAAACTCTTTGACCGATTCATCAAAACAGAGATTCTAACTCCTAGAAGCTTGCTTTAATCCATAGATGGATCTCTGCAATTTGCATACTTTAGATTTCTGTTCAAAACCTTCTGGTTGTGTCATATACACATCCTCTTGTAGTTTTCCATTTAGGAAAGTGGTTTTGACATCCATTTTCCATATCTCATAGTCATGATATGCGGCAATAGCAAGCAGAATTCTTATAGATTTGATCATTGCTACGGGTGAAAAGATTTCATCATAGTCAATACTATGAACTTGCCTATAACCCTTCGCTACAAGTCTAGCTTTATAAGTATGCACCTTCCCATCCATGTCAGTCTTCCTTTTGAAGACCCATTTGCATCCTATGGTTTTTACACCTTCGGGTGCATCAATCAAGTTCCAAACTTGATTTTCTTGCATGGACTGCAATTCGGATTCCATGGCTCCAAGCCACTTGTCCGAATCAGGAGAAGACATCGCCTCTTGGTAGGTTGTCGGTTCATCATTCTAAATGATTTCTACCTCATTACTATCCGTTACGAGAAATCCATATCTCTCGGGCTCGGATCGTAACCTACTAGATCTGCGAGTTACTTGTGTATTTTGAACAGGTTCCACAACTCCTTGTGGTTCTTGTTCTTGTTCCACTATTGGTTCAATGTTATTTTCTGGGTCTCGAATTTCTTCAAGATTTATTTTACTCCCACTGATTTCTTTGGAGAGAAACTCTTTATCTAGAAAGACACCAGTTCGGGCAACAAAAACTTTGTTGTCCTTACGGTTGTAAAAGTAATATACTCTAGTTTCCTTTGGATATCCCACGAAAATACATTTGTCAGATTTGTGTGCAAGTTTGTCAGAGACAAGTCTTTTGACAAAGGCTTCGCAACCCCAAATCTTCATGAAAGATAAACAAGTTTTCTTTCCGCTCCACATCTCATATGGAGTCTTTTGAACCGATTTAGTTGGAATACGATTTAGTGTGAAAGCAGCGGTTTCTAGAGCGGAACCCCAAAAGGATATTGGAAGATCAACGTGACTCATCATTGATCGAACCATGTCTAACAAAGTCCGATTTCTCCTTTCGGACACACCATTCCATTGTGGTGTTCCGGGTGGAGTCAATTGTGAAACTATTCCACAATTCTTTAGATGATCATCAAATTCTTGACTCAAGTATTCTCCACCTCGATCTGATCAAAGTGCCTTAATACTTTTGCCAAGTTGGTTTTCTACTTCATTTTGAAATATTCTAAATATCTCAAATGCTTCACTTTTATGTTTCATTAGGTAAACATACCCAAATCTACTATAATCATCAGTGAAGGTTATGAAGTATTGAAATCCTCCCCTAGCATTGCTACTTAATGGTCCGCATACATCGGAATGTATCAACCCCAATAAGTCGTTTTCCCTTTCACCTAACTTGGTAAAAGGTGTCTTAGTCATTTTTCCAAGAAGACACGACTCGCAAGTATCATATGACTCAAGGTCACATGAACCTAAAAGTCCGTCCCCATGGAGTTTTGAGATACGCTTCTCATTAATATGACCAAGACGGCAATGCCATAAATAGGTATGATTTACATCATTAGGCTTAGATTTCTTATTTATATGATAGACATTGTCATTATTTTCATCCTTGACATTCAAGACATATAAGCCATTAAATGAATTAGCAATACCATAAAGCACATCATTTAAATAAATAGAAAATTTCTTATTCTCAATAAGAAACTTAAAACCTTCATTATCCAAACAAGATATTGAAATAATATTTCTACTTAAATCCGGAACATAATAACAATTGTTCAAAACAAGAATTAATCCGGAAGGTAAAGTGACTTCATAAGTCCCTACGGCTAATGCAGCAACTCTTGCTCCATTCCCCACGCGTAGGTCTACTTCACCCTCTTTAAGTAATCTCCTATTCTTTAGTCCCTGCACATTTAAACAAATGTGAGAACCACATCCGGTATTCAATACTCAAGAATCAGTGGTAGAAAGGAGAATATCTATCATATAGATACCTGAAGTCAATGCAGCCTTGCTGCCCTTCTTCTTCTTTTGCTCTTCCAAGAAAGCCTTGCAATTACGTTTCCAATGACCAATCTCTTGACAATGGAAACAGATTGCATCCTTTTGTGAATCGGGTTTTGCCTCAGAAGCCTTGGCAACACTTGCCTTGCTTATCTTGGGTTTGACAACTTTCTTACCCTTTCCTTTGGCACCAGCCTTCTTCCCATCATGAACTAAGAGCACGGGAGAACCTTTCTCCGCAATCTTTATCTCCGAAGTTTTAAGCATCCCATGCAACTCGGAGAGATTCTTATCCATTCCATGCATGTTATAATTCATCACAAACTGATTATAACTTTTAGGCAATGAATTAAGAATGAGATCCGTGGCTAGCTCCAATGGGATTGGATAGCCAAGTTTCTCAAGGTGCTCTACATAACCTTTCATTTTCAGCATGTGAGGACTCACTTGTTGCCCTTCATTCATTTTGCAAGTAGTGAATGCAACAATGGTCTTGTACCTCTCTTGCCTAGCTTACTCTTGAAACATGGCTCTTAACTCCACGCCTATCTCATAGGCTTCCAAATGTTCCAAACTTTGTTGGAGTTTTGAGCACATAGTAGCAAGCATGAGACAACTTACATCTCTAGAATCATTACGATGTTTCTTGTAATTGTCTCTTTCTGCCCTAGGGGTAGTAGGTTCTGGTTCAGCAGGAAGTGGCCCATCGAGAATGTACAATTTATCTTCTTGCCTAAGAACAATTCTTAGGCTACGGATCCAATCCATAAAGTTCGTACCATTCTCTTGGAGCTTATCCTTCTCAAGGATTGATCGCAACGAAATTGATTGAGTGTTAGTAGTTATTATCTACAAATATGCAAAATTTCCAAAATTTAATAAGTACCGGTTTTCATTAAAGAAATAAATAATGTATTTTTCAAACAAAATACTCCCACTAAATTATATAACCTTCATATACATCTAATATATAATATAATTTAATTGGGCTAAGATCCAACTTTAATTTAACTTTTGAGTCCACGGAGGCGGACCGCTCAAAACTAAATTAATTAGGTAGACGATCATGTCAATCATATCCCATATGATTCTTAGATCCTTTTATGATATTCTTTGAGAAATCCAATTTTAAAAAGCATGTTTAATCTCATCTTTTTCCTAGGCCCAAAACTGTTTTGACGCCTAATTAAGTCCAACAATTTTAAACGTATAGGAACCATTCAATTTAATGCACCTTGCGGAGGCAAGCCCACATCAAATTAATGAACCTCATCTTGCCCATACATGAATAAAATTAATGCACCTCGTGGAGGCGAACCCACATCAAGATCACCCATGTATAAGCAAGTGTTTTAATCATGGCATGGCAATAAAGGACTTAAAACTTTCTTTGAAGGTTCATCACATATAGCATACAACACATTTATGAGCACATAATATAAACATGTTACGCATCAAGTTTAGCCACTAAATTAATCTCCATTAATTTAAGCATAATATTTATGTGTCATTAGTTTCTCTATAATTATGAGGATGAGACTATTTCAACTTTGGTCATTATCTCCAAATCAAGAAAACAAGAAGTGCGGCCGAAACTAAGCCATGAGGCATCCACAATTCCGTACTAATTCAAGATACCAAGAAAGTAGTCCATGTGGCCGAAACTAAGCAATAGATGGTCTCGATGAACGTAGGCCAATTGCATTCACAATTCCACATGGATCTCCAATCATTGAATCAAGAACTTTGTTTCTCAATTTTTGCAATTATGAACTCTTCATAATTCTAACTTCGTTTTATCTTTGAAACTTGGATTGCGATCAAGTTTGGGAAACACAATCTCGATGAACGCAGATTAGCCAACCAAACCTTGAACCAATCTAAGATTCACAAGACTAAAACAAATAGGAAAATCAAACCCGAAGATCCACACCCAACCCAACTACCCAAAACCTATTCCAGATCAGCAGTCTGGTCTAGTTTTGTTACCGGTTCGGTTGGACCTCTCGATAATTCCAAATTCAAATTTCAACAAAATCTGAACAGAAACAGTCTACTGTGCGGCCGCCCAAGAGTCACTGTGCGGTCGCTCGGTTCTGTGCGGCCGCCCAGGTGACTTTGTGCGGTCGCCCAACTGGATCAGAATGGAATTATAAGTTCGAAAATTTGTCTCAAAATTGTTTTTCCCCGATTATTAAAACCATGATCCAATCAGAATTAATAATCAAACAATTCAGAATCCATCATAATAATTATTGCGATTGAATCGTGCGATTAAAGTTGCAAAACAATAAACCACATAAAATCACATAACACATAAACATCATATATTCCAATATTCATATCATGCAAGGCACATAAACAATTTATATACACATAACATGATCTAGGTATTGAAATAATCAACATGAATGGGGCTCTGATACCACTGTTGGGTTTCGGAGTAACATGCGCAGCGGAAATTAGCATTTAAAATTTTATGAAACCCAAAAGCTCATAGATCCGTTCATATGATTAAATCAAATACAACAATATGAATAGAGGAAAAACTAACCCTTGATGACTTTGAATTTTAGCTTTGTTCTTTGGTGGAGATTTGAAGCTTGATCACAATGAAAGTAAGAACACGAACTTTGAAGATGATGAGCTTCACCCTCTAGCGGTATCCACACCACGAACGAATATCAAGGAGCTTCTTGATCTTGGTTGCTAGACCAAAATTATGAAACACACTTTCACAATTTAATATGACTATATGGAATTTTATTTGTGTATTATTTTGTTCTTCAATCAAAGGATGTCTTGGAACAAAATAATCTCTCTCAAACTCTTTGGAGACTCATAAAACATTAGGGAAGAGTGCTGGCTGAATTTGACCTTTTATACACAAGTAGGACCTATTCCAAATAGGAAACTTGTGTCAAAAACCGTCCAAAATTCGTTTCCTAATCAAATTAGGAATCTGCCCCCGACAGTACTGTGCGGCCGCCCAGAATCCACTGTGCGGTCGCACAACTATCTGAAACAAACTGGTACAAAACTGAGCTAAGTGTGCGGCCACCCATTACATACTGTGCGGTCGCCCACTTCCCCAAATTCCCAAAATTTCCAAAATTCCAATATAGTCCTTTTAAAGATTCGTTCTCTTGTGTGTGACCCTCTAGGATTATACTAAGTTGGCAATGGGTTCAAACATGAAACCATGAGATATGATTAGGTTCTAGCAAACTGTCATACCTACCCAAAAAGTATAACTAGATACAAGTTCGCATTCCTTTTAGAACATGTCACAATCCTTTTGTCCACGATGTCATTGAACACAAGTCATGGTCAACTAGTCAACTTGTTTTTGTTCAATACTTTCTCGACTCCGAATATGTTGATAATACAAATGACATTGATCTAATCAATTCATTTGAGTCCGGCCGAACATTTCATCAACATCATTCCTACGAGAGGCCCAAGCTTGACATCTCTCCGAAGAGGGAAAAATCCATTTAGCTTATTACTCTTCCCTACGTGAATCTGAATATGCCAAACATACCCTTTATAACTTCCCGGTTAAAGGTAGCGTTTGAATATGTCAAACATAATGTTCATCAAGTGGAAGACTATAATAACTTCATGTCTAAGGATTCGAATGACATAACTAATATGAGATATATGTTCGAAATAGACCATGACATAAATCTCATACAGCAGGTCAAGTCCAGTACCTTGTTCCAAATAAGTACCCATAAATCTAACATGATCATCCCATGATCATTTAGCCTTTATACTAGTGCTTAACAAGTACTAGGGACGGAGATTATTATAAGTAAACATGAACAACAATAATAATCAAAACATTTCTTTATTGATATGAAATAAATGATAACAATTACAACGTTTATTAAACGTGCCTAGGGCACCACTACCAACAGCTTTTTCAAAACCAAATTAGCCTTACCAAAAACTGGAACATCATCGGACTTGTAATTAGAATTGTCATTCAGAAAGCGCGCTAAGTCTGGGTAAGTGATGAAAATCTTGGTCAAGATACGGCAGTGAGTCTTGAATTTAGTCTTTCCTTTATTCTTACTCATGTTGTACTTCTCAATCTTCTCCATCAGCGTTTTCATCAACACTTGAGGCCAGTTGAGTTTAGTTCGACCCATTATCGCCGCCGTATACTCCCACTACTCCACTGTGAATCTGTTCACATTCCCTGTCTTGAAAACTATTGAGGAGTCCACCAGATGCGTGAGGTGAGTTAAAAGATCTCCACCATCTCATATTTCAACAAATTTAATGTTGTTTTGCAGAGTAGGAATATGTAGATAAGTCTGGGCCATAAGATCATGTGCAGCCTGCGTGTAAACCATCGTGCGTCCTGCAACACTTTGCGGTCCTATCGTCTTAAATTCAAGTACATTCCTGATGGTGCCATAAGAAATTATGACTGGCACATCATGAACTGTAGCATGAACTCTGTAGCGAGTGTGCCCATCAACTTTAGAAATGGTCTCCACTATTTCAGCTGAAGAAAAGAACTCATCTACTAGCAGAGGCGTATAGTAGGGTTGATCCATCATGTACAGTGGCAAAAGACCTGCAGTTCTGATGTAGTCCATGATGTCAATCCCCATTGGCTCAGCACCTAACTCAGAAAACAAACTAGGTGCATAAACTTATACTTAGGCGCATTTCTATACTTTTAAATTTTACTTAGCATAAAAACGCAAAAACAACACAAACACATGCAAAACATAAACATAGAAGAAATATGGATGAAACATGAAAGTTTTCGAAAAACAAGTTTTGAAAAACAAAGAACCGAAGTCATGCAAGAAAAGCGAAGAACACGAAGAACATGTCTTGAGTGCTCGAAGAATACCAAGAACACCAAGA
Source organism: Campanula takesimana (assembly GCA_026119855.1). Taxonomy (NCBI): domain Eukaryota; kingdom Viridiplantae; phylum Streptophyta; class Magnoliopsida; order Asterales; family Campanulaceae; genus Campanula; species Campanula takesimana. Next base: position 237,874 of record JAOWBW010000011.1, read on the forward strand.
ATACAAAAATCATGAAACTTCACCAAATCAAACAAATAATATTTCAAAATGACCACATGAACACAAGGATTCCAAATATGTAAACCAAAACAAGAAAAAATCAACAACAAAGCCCCAAAAAAGCATTTAAAGTGACGAAAATTTGAAAAGTCTAAAAATCTAAGATTCTCAGATTCACAACAAATAAAGCATTGATCGTTGTAAAGTTGGATTCTAAAGATTTAAAATTGCGATACGAACAAAACCCAATGAACGTTTTCACAAACGGATAACCGAAACAAGATTAATCGAAAAGGGAAGCATTTTCAGTTTTCGAAAAAAAAGGGGTTCACAGAAGAAAAAAAATTGCAAAAAATTAGAGAGATTAAGGGTCACGAAATCTTACTATTTCGTCTTGGGGGCCTTTAGATTTTGATGTAGTTGTGCGTTTTGGACCCATATATGTATAAATATGGAGAAAAATAGAGAAGAAAAGAAGAAATAGTGTAGAGAGAGAGTTACGGTGAGAGAGAGAGAGAGAGAGAGAGAGAGACTAGGAAAGAAGATATTTAGAGAGAAAGGAAGGGGTGCAGAGAGAGAGAGAGAGGGATATATAAGCATAAAAGAGGTAATGGAGGGAGAAGGTCAACTTATATAGGGTTAGGGTTTTTTTAGAAGATGGGAAGTTGAAAGGACAAGCAATAAATAAAGGTGTCATAAAAAGTACATTGATGTGACACCAAGTGTGCAGAAAAATTGTCTCACTTCCCTCATAAGTGTATAAACAATTTTGACTAATTTTTGCACAAACACCAAAAACATATATTTTAGTGTAAGTTTGGGGTGCAAAAAATAAATCCCCAGAAAATAAAAATTTTGAAAAATGGAAAACGAGGAAAATTAATTGCACAAGTACCCTTGAACAATCATGGAATGTCGTGAAACAACATAGATTCTATATGCAATAAATAAGAACTAACATACCTGGTACTTGTGAAAAAATGAATACATTCAATCATTGATATATTAAATGAGGAGTATTAATTGAACCGCAACATTGATGTTGCCCGCTAGGGAGGCGCGTAGGGCATATAGACGCGAGGAGTGATTTAGGCGCGTGAAGCGTTTTGCGCGCTATATGAGGCGCATAGAGTTTCCTTCAAACTTTGAAATTGATCTCAACTTTTAAGGCCTAGAATTTTCACAACTCAAAAAGATATAAAATCATTAGTATTGACAAAATTGTAAGGACTAGTTAAGTTCAAGCATACCCATTTCTCCTCTCAAAAATATGAACCGCTTTGAATCTAATGCCTTCGTAAGAATGTCGGTGATTTGAAAGTCGGTTCCCAGGTGTTCCAAATGAATGTTGCCTTTTTCCACGTGGTGTTTGAGGAAGTGATATTTGCTGTCTATGTGCTTTGTCTTGGAGTGCATGACAGGATTTTGTGAAACTGCAATTGTTGATGTATTGTCGCAGTAAATTGGATAATTTTCTTCAATAATGTCATAGTCCACCAATTGCTGCTTCATCCATAGAATCTGACAGCAACAACTTCCAGCAGTAATATATTCTGCTTCGGTAGTTGAGACAGAAACTGAAGCTTGTTTCTTGCTAGCCCATGACACAATTCTATATCCAAGGAAATGACAAGTGCCACTGGTACTTTTCCTGTCAATAGTGCATGCTGCATAATCCGCATCTGAGTAACCTACAAGTTTAAAATCTGAATCTCGGTAGAGTGTTTGATCAACCTTTTTACCTTTTAAATCTTTGTTGAGTTTGTTGCCGGTAGCCATTGGAGTGTCGTATGCTTTAGCATTCTCAAGTCCAAACGTTTTTATTAGATCCCTTGTATACTTGGGTTGATTGATAAATATGCCTTCATTCATTTGCTTGATTTGAAGCCCGAGGAAGAATGTAAGTTCTCCCATCATGCTCATTTCAAACTTGCTCTTCATTAGTTTCTCAAAGCTCTTGCACAACAATTCATTAGTTGAACCAAATATAATATCATCAACGTAAATTTGAACAAGTAAGTTATGACCATTATGTTTGGCAATGAAAAGAGTTGTATCGACTTTACCGCGAGTGAAGTCTTTCTCAATGAGAAACTTGGATAGTGTATCGTACCATGCTCTTGGTGCTTGCTTGAGCCCATACAAAGCTTTCTGGAGTTTGTAGATATGATTTGGAAATTGTGAATCTTCAAACCCAGGTGGTTGAGCGATGTAGACTTGTTCTTGGAGTTCACCATTTAGAAATGCGCTCTTCACATCCATTTGATATAACTTGAAGTTTTTGTGAGCGGCGTAAGCTAGAAATATTCTGATAGCTTCAAGTGACTTAAGCGCTTGTGCCACATCCAACTATTTTCGCTCACACTTTTAGCTACAAAATAAAGATTAGTACTAGAGTTCATATTTTGGAAATTAATAATATAAATATTTGTCTTACGATATCCAGTGAGTAATGTAGCTCCAGATTCGCCATCCTTGATAAGACATTTCTTTGAAGTAAAATGGCATTCTAATCCTTTGTCGCAGAATTGAGATATGGATAATAAATTGTGCTTGAGTCCTTCAACAAGAGAGACTCTTTCAATGCACACTTTGTCCTTCTTGAGCTTTCCATATGCTACAACCTGTTCTTTGTTATTATCACCAAAAGTTACTGAGGGACCTCTTTCTTCATGAACATCTTCAAATAAAGATTTATCTCCAGTCATCTGTCTAGAACATCCACTGTCGAGAATCCATTCATACGTTTTAGCTTTTGAAGATCCAGCCATGAAGCAAAGAACCTTTTCAGCCTCTTTGAATAACTTTTCTTGCTTTACAATGTCCTCATCATGATTGATTTTAGGAATAGGTAGTGCAACTTGTGGTCTAATGTAATCTCCTTTTCTGAGCTTGCTTCTTGCACTCAGATCACATCTGGATAATAGCAATCCACCATCGCTTTGAGCCGTAGTAAGACATCCTTGTTCAACTAGCTCGCTGATGGTTGGTCCTTTCTTCTTTTTCACATCTTGATAACCTGCAGATTTCTTAACAGGTTTATTCAAGATCTTCATATCAGGAACATCTTTTGAGTAGTCATCATCAGAATCATAATCATCTTCATCTTTTGCCACCAAGCACACGAGTCCATCATCTGAATCTTCATCGCTCTCTTCCGAGTCTATTTCAATCCACGTATTACGATCATTTGATGGAGATTCTTCCTCAGCAACCATTCCTTTGTGACGATTGAATTTAGGAGTGTGGCTGCTCTTTTTCTGCATGTACTCAAACTTGGGAATTGGGCAGCTTGATGCAAAATATCCCGGTTTCCTGCAATTAAAACAAACAAGGCCTTCTTTCCTTTTTGAATCAATGCTCCTTGTGAATTTTGGAGGAGCTCTGCTGGTAGATCCTTGAGCTTTGCTGGTTGATCCGGGTTTTGAGAATTTTCTGAACTTCTGGAATCCCTTCACAAATAAAGCAAAGTCTTCGTCATCCATATCCAATAACTCAAAAGTAAAAATTTTGGGGTCAGAACTTTTCTCTATGGGTGCTTCCTCTCTTTGCGCAACCATTGCTATGGACTTTGACTTTCCTTCAGTTTCACTGATGCGCTGAAGTTTGAGCTCATAAACCTTGAGATTTGCATAAAGGTTCCTTAAAGTCCAATCATCCAAAGTTCCAGCGTCTTCAAGGGCGCTAGATTTATGGAGGTATCTATATCCAAAAGCAGCAAGGAAATTAACATTTAATTCCTTATTAGAAACATTATTTCCAAGTGAAATACATAGATTGATAATTTCACAATAGCGTTCATACGTCTGTCTTAATGTTTCACCGGGGAGTTAAGAGAAATTGTTGAATCTCTTTTGTACTTCATATCTCTTGTTTTCTTTGCAAACATTGTCTCCTTCAATATGCTCTTCAATAGCATCCCATAATTCATTGGCGGTAGCACAATGCATGAATTGTTGTTACATATCCGTGCTTAAGAGAATGGTTCTAGCTTTCCCATCATTTGCAACTCTTCTTATTTCTTCTTCAGTCCATTCTTCCTTTGGTTTCTGAACTATTGGTTGAGCAGCGTTGGTTCACGGATTTAGATTCGCTTTCATTAGGATGTAAGGTCCATAAACCACGGTGTCATGAAGCCTTTCATTTATTGAGCTGAGATAGGTCAAGATGCTGAATTTCCATACGTCAAAATGATCTTCATCAAAGACTGGAACATGGGTGTAGTTTGCAGTTGCCATAGGTTTTGAGTTTGCCATTTCGAATTAGCACCCAAGCTGTTCAGCTTGAAAAACAAAAATGTTTTATAAAGGTGTTTGCTCTGATACCACTTGTTGGTCCCAAAGGGGCAACAAGGGTATAAAAATAGCTAGAGGGGGTGAATAGCTGTTTTGAAATTCTTTTCGTACCATAGAAAAACTCAATTGCAAATGCGCACTTTATCAAATAAGCGTTATGAAATACACCTAAGTGAGTGAGTGAAATGCACAATGGAATTTAGTAAGTAAAGTAGGCTCAAAGTATGATAAAGGAGGTGCACACACACTCTAAGTATTTTGGCTCAAAGTGAGTGAAAGATGAAACTAAGGCAAATGAGAAACAAACACAACACAATTTAATCCAGTCAGTCTACAATGATTAAATAAGCAAATAGTGAGATAAGATATAAACATGAAAGTAAATGACAATAAGTAAATGTGCGCTATTTGGAGAGGTTCAATCGGGAAATGATCTACGTCCTCTACCAAGATGGTTAGTCTTGGATTTCTAATGGAGATCTTATAATATGAGTGAGTATTACAAATTACAACTTTTGAGCTCAATACTAACTCAAGATCTATTATCTATGAAACAACAAATCCTAGACAAAACCGGTGTATCTCTTAAAGAAATATCTAAGTGATCAAATTTAAAGAGGTGCGTGTGTGTTCTTAGTATCAAAGCTCTTTAGATCTATGAGATTTAGAGCACAAGAAAACTAAAGTGTATTTGCTTGAGGATCTGGGCTAAGTATGAAGGTATGAAGGTGTTCTTGAAAATTCTGAGAAATCAATGAGAAATCTTCAAATCTTCAACAAATACTTGAGAGAGAAATTCAGAGAAACTTAGCAACTTCAAACGTTTGAAGTTATGGGGTATTTATAGGTAAGCTCCAAAAAACTAGCCATTGGAAATCCCTTTTGGATAAGATCAAGGACAGATGTGCTGGAGATCATAGAGTGGAACACTTGTCCTTTTATAGTCGTTAGACACATAACATAAATATGACCGTTGTGGACAGGTGTCCTCAAATCTAGGTGCATACGTGTTATTTGTCCACCGTTGGATCTTTGGCGTAGTTTGAATTTCATCAAGTCTTCATGTCTTCTTGTCTTCAAAAAATCTTCTAAGTATTGAATTACTTCACTGAGGCGCGTTGAGCCAATTGGGCGCATAACTTAGCACGCGCCTAATGGGCGCATAGGCGCAATGCTTTGAGGCGCATGGCGCGTAGCTTGACTCAATGTGTGATTTTCTTGAATCTTAATAACCAAGCCCTATTCCTAAGCCTATTCTATTCAAATGGACTACCTAAAAAATGAAGCATAAATACTTCTTACATATGGGTCTGAAGTCCATGAAATAACACTTAGGTGATGGATCAATCAAATCTAATCAATCATATACATTAAAAACTGAGATATAAGTGGGTGTACCCAACAATTTTACTCCCACTAGTTTTTTTAGAGAGAAAATCTTTCTCTAGAAAAGCACCATCTCGAGAAACAACCACTTTGTTGTCCATGCGGTTGTAAAAATAATAACCCCTAGTTTCCTTAGGGTATCCCATGAAAATACATTTGTCATATTTTGTTGCAAGTTTGTCAGAGACAAGTCTGTTAACATAGGCCTCACAACCCCAAATTCTCATGAAAGAAAGACAAGGTTTCTTTCCATTCCATATCTCATATGGAGTCTTTTGAACTGATTTAGTTGGAACTCTATTTAGTGTAAGAGCAGCAGTTTCTAGTGCATGTCCCCAAAAGGATAAAGGAAGATCAACTTGACTCATCATGGAGCGGACCATATCCAATAAAGTTTTATTTCTTCGCTCAGACACACCATTCCATTGTGGTGTTCCAAGTGGAGTTAATTGTGAAACAATTTCACAATCTTTAAGATGATTGTCAGATTCTTGGCTCAAATATTCTCCACCACGATCAGATCGAAGTGCTTTAATAGTTTTTCCAGGTTTATTTTGTACTTCATTTTGAAATATTCTAAATATCTCAAAAGATTCACTTTTGTGTTTCATTAAGTAGACATATCCATATCTACTAAAATCATGTTAATGTTATGAAGTATTGATATCCTCCCCTAGCACTGCTGCTCATTGGTCCACACACATCAGTATGTATGAGTCTCAATAAGTCACTAGCCCTTTCACTACTCTTAGTAAAAGGTGTCTTAGTCATCTTCCCAAGTAAACAAGACTTACAAGTTTCATATGATTCAAAATCATGTGAATCTAAAAGTCCGTCCCCATGGAGTTTTGAGATGCGCTTCTCATTAATATGACCAAGACGGCAATGCCACAAATAAGTGTGATTTACATCATTAGGTTTGGATTTATTATTTACATTATAGATATCCTCATTATTTCCATTCTCAACATCAAGGACATAAAGGCCATTAAATGAACATGCAGTACAATAAAGCATATCATTTAAATAAATAGAAACTTCTTATTTTTAATAAGAAAACTATAACCTTCATTATCCAAACAAGAAATTGAAATAATATTTCTACTCAAATCCGAAACGTAATAACAATTGTTCAAAACAAGAATTAATCCGCTAGGTAAAATGACATCATAGGTTCCTATGGCTAATGCAGCAATTCTTAATCCATTCCCCACGTGTAGCTCCACCTCGCCATCTTTGAATAGCCTCCTATTCCTTAGTGCCTATACAATTAAATAAATGTGATATCCACATCCGATATCTAATACCCAGGAACTAGAAGTAGAAAGGAGAATATCTATAACATAGATACCTGAAGTATAGAAGCAGTCCCACTGCTTTTCTTCTTCTTCTTTTCTTCCTTGTAAACCTTGCATTTTTGTTTCTAATGACCAATATCATTACAATGGAAACAGATTTCATCCTTTTGGGAATTTGGTTTAATTATTTTCTTTTTTGTTGTCTTTAGACAGGGTCTTATCCATGCCATGCATATTATAGTTCATGACAAACTGATTATAGCTTTTAGGCAATGAATTAAGAATAAAATCATTAGCTGTTGGTCCCAAAGGGGCAACAAGGGTATGAAAATCGCTAGAGGGGGGTGAATAGCGTACTAAAAATTCTTTTCAAACCCTTTTGCAAAGCAATAGCGTATGCGCACAGTTCTCAAATAAGCTAGGTATAGCGCGCAGAGAGAGTGTGAAATGCATAGCGGAAATTTAAGCAGCTACTGCGCAGGAAAAGGCTGCGCAAAGATAAAAACACACGCGCTAAGTTTTGGCTTAAAGTGTTGGATAAAAAGGATTCTAAGGCAATAAGCAATAACAAACATAGCAGCAATAATAGCAATCTGATAAGATCAAACAAAGCAGTAATTCATAAATGATTAAGTAGAAAATAAATAGCGAAAATAACAAGCTATTTGGAGATGTTCGATCGATGAAAGATCTACGTCCTCTACCAAGATGGTTAGTCTTGGATTTTTCTAATGGAGAGATTTATATTGATGTGAGGAGCTTTTACAAGATTACAATGAATCAAAACTCAAATCAAAATCTATTCTATGAAGAACAAATCCTAGACTAAACCAGTGTATCTCAAGAAGTTAGATCGATATGATCAAAGCTTCAAGAGGGGTGTGTGTGTCAGAAATTCTGGGCTCTAAGAATCTATGAGATGAAGAGCACGAAGAATTCTGGGTGATACAAGGCTTTAGGATCTGGGCAGGAGTTTGAAGGTATGAAGGTTTGAAGGTTGATCTTGAATCTGGGAATAGTAGGCAGCAATCTTCAGAACTTCAAGGATACTTAGAAAGCACAAACTCTAGCAACTTGGAAATGAAGATGAGCAGGCTATTTATAGCAGAGAGCTTAAAACTAGCCGTTGGAGCTCTGAGCAAAGACGATAAGATGGCACAATATGATTGGTGCGCAGGTGATATAGAGCCGTTGGAGACTGAGCATGAAGACTAAATTCAAAAGCTTCTTCTAGAAGGTTGACAGCTGTCTTCGTTTGAAATATTTCTCTTAAGCGCATCTCCACTGATGGATCTGCTGAGTGTGCTTGCTTTGTCGTTTCTGCACACCTCAGCACTTTAATAAGCGTACATCTTCAAAGCGTTTTCCAAGTTAGGTGATCTGAATGTATCGAAAACTGAGCAAGGAAGAATGCTGCGCAGGAGATACCTGCGCAGTGGTGTCCAGCGCAGAGTAGTCCTGCGCAGTGACCACAGACTTGCTTAGATCTTCATTCCTTTTCGCTCCAAGTCCTATATTCTAAGCCTATACTATAAAATGGACAGCTAAAAATTGAAGTTATAAAACTTCTTACATAGGGTCCTAAAGTCCATAAAATATTAATAGGTGATGGTATCAATCAATTCGAACATAAGTAGGAGGGTTAAGAAATAAGTATACCCAACAATCTCCCCCTAAATGATTAATGCCATTACCTACTATAACAAAGGCAATTTATTGTACTTGATAATAACATGTCCATAGAAATGAAAATGGTAAATCATGCTTCAAGTCAATGCACACACTAGCCAATGCTATAGATTTCTAGTCTATCCAAAAGATTAGCTTACAATATGGGAAAGACAGAAATATCATTAAGCGCATACAAATAATATGAGTTTTAGTTTAAGTATGCGTTTAAACTGAATGTTTAAACATCATGCGTTGAAAATATGAGCAGTTAAGATTATGAGAATGAGGTGAAATAATGCAATCATTGTTGCACAAACGAAGAGTTTGAATTGAACAAGGTTTTGGAAACTAATGATGCGATTTTTCTCATTAAAACTTGAAATGTAAAGAGTTGCAGATTACAAGTTTGAACAAGAAAAACAAAATGCGCACAAAAAGGAATACCTTGCGCAAAAACAAAATAATTACATAGAACCTAGTCTATGTTGATCCTGTGCAGGGCTTCGTGCAGCTCATTCTGCAGACTGTTGAACTTATTCATAAGTTCAATCTTCAGTTCTTGAAACCTTTCTCTGAACGCCACAGCCTCACCGACATAGGTATACATTCCTCTGCGCAAATCTCTGTTGTCCTCTCGCACCTCTTGGAAGTTGGCTCTGTACTGCACTTGATGTCCAGTCATCTGGTTGAAATATGACTGCTCCGCAGCTTCAATAGTGTTGATGATGGTGGCCTGCGTTGCTTCGAGTCTTTGGTCAGTGTGGAGGCGCTGAGTGTTTACGCTGGCTTGAATATCGAATATAGCTTGATCCATCCTAGCGTTGAACCCATCAGAGAAATCAGTCATCGCTTGAGTTATGCACTCCCTGACCCTTTCCATATTAAGCGCATTAGCATGCGCAGGACCACCTTGTTCTAATTTCTCCAACATCATTGCTTCCAACCCGGCAAACCCTTCATGCAACCCATCGGCCAAGATCTTGCGCAGACGCTTAAGCAATCCTATAAACCCATCATTGATAGCGATATAGGTGCAAACATTTTCAAGCATCCCAGCTATTGACTTTAGAGATTCCAAAACCATTTGATCTAAAGTATCATGGACGCGTTGCGCAGAGGGGCCTGAGGGACCTACGGAGGTACTTGCCTTTGATACATTTCCCCCTTAATGGCAGCAATCTCTAATCGCTGCACATCAAATTGCTCTTGGATAGTAGTCTGCGCAGTAATGAGTTGAGTCATTTGAGACTGCGCAGCAACCTGGTTGACTTGAATAGTATTGAGAGCCTGGAGAATTTGGCGCAGATCAGCAGAGGAAGAGAGAGAGGAAGTAGATAATGTAGGAAGGACAGAAGGAATAGCTTGAGCTGATGGAGGAAAAACTTTAGGAGGAGAGTGCGTCGGAGAAGGTTGCCTGGGAGAGATATGAATAGGATCAGCAGCAGGAGACCTATGCGTAGATGAGTGCGTGCTGATGCTATCTGTATCATTTGTGCGCACATCCCCTTCCTTTTCACCTTCAGGAGGATCAACAGCAGTTCGCTGCGCAGCATCATCGGCCTGCGCAGTCTTGATAATTTCCTCATCCTCAACTTCCAAGTCCAATCCATCATGGAGGACAGAGGTGCCAGGTTGAGTATTTCCAACCGGAATATTGAGGCGTTGGAAGGCACTTGTTGATGGTTCAGGAGAAGGTGGATCCGCAGCTTTTGGTTATCCCTTCGTAGTGCTGCGCACAACTTGTTTCTTGTGTGGAGATTGAAGAGGAACATCCTTAGCAGGTGCAGCAGCAAGGGCCTTGGCAGGTGTACCGGAGTCGGGAAAAGCTTCATCCATCAAATCACTATCTCCTTTACCCTGAGCAGGAGGTCCTTCAGCAGCCTTTAGATCTTGCTCCCCCTGCGCGGTATCATCCGCAGCATCAGCATCAGCAGCAGTCTCATCCATTCGAGACTTGCTGTCTTCTTCAACCATAGCCGCCGCAGGAGGAAGTCTGGTAAATACAGACTTTTTCTTGGATTTTACAGGAGAGGGAGCAGGCGCAGGAGGATCTTTGCGCTTCTTTGAAGGCTTGGGAGTAGGAGGTGGTAAATCAGATCCTATTTTAATGCCAGCAGTTGACCTGACATTAGGAATTTCCTTCACCTTTTCTGGCGCAGGATCTGCAATACCTTTGCCTTTGCATTTTTCCTGCGCAGCCGCCAGGTTCAGCAGGCGCAGTGGCCTTTGAAGGTTGTGCGGCAGATTTCTTTGCCTTGGGTTGAGAGGCATCATCATCATCATCATCATTACTATCAACCCAATCTTCCGTGTCTGGGCTGGTGTCCTTGTTACAGATCTTGCGATAATCACCGCGACCAATTTCACTGCGCAGGGAGTAGAGGTGAGAGATGGAATAGGCCTTGGTGCATGGAACTTTGAGTTTAGGATGCTTCTGTACGAAGGTGCATAGCTCAGAGACGTTTATTGGATACTTAGATAGTAGCCTACAGTGAGTTCTGTACTTGGCGACTTTCTTATCCATGCGCTTGTCATAACCCTCCGACGCATCCCATAGCTCATCAAATAGAACATAGGACCAGTCTAGAGCATCGCCGTTATAAACCGCAGCGCAATAAGCCCACTGCTTGGAAATGAACTTGCCCTTATTTCCATTTTTGCAGTTTACTAAGTCACCAATAATGGTGCACAGGTGATACATCACCTCACCAAATTCCTTGCGATCATGAACGCTCCACTTCTTTACAAGAGTGGATTCCCTAACCAGTTTCTGCACAAGCTTGTTTTGTTTAGCTTCAGAATAGACTTCTGGCGCATCATCAACATTGAACCCGCAAAGCTTCTTAAGTGAAGCAGGAACAATGCGCACTGAATAATTCTGAACAACTGAGCGGATAACATCAATCTTTGCTCGAGTTTGCTTGTGCGTCATGGTGATTCTCTATGCGTTTTCAAAGAACTCATCTACAAGAGAGGGGACATAGAAGTCCTGATCCAGTGTAAAGAGAGGTAAGATGCCGGAGGAATCCATAAGATGAACAATCCTGCGGCCGACAGCGTCTTTGTGTAGCGCAGCAAGATCTAATTCCCAGCCTTGTAGAAAATAGAAAGAATTCTGCGCAAAACAAAAAATAGTTTAGACAAAAATCACACATGGAGCGAAACGCATGCGCAAATAGTGCAGATATACGTATGCGCGGCAACTCCATACTAAAAGAACAAGAAAGTAATGCGCACAAACAGGTAAAAATGAGCAAAAGCAAGAATGCATGCGCAAAAATGCAAACACTTAGAAATTCTTATGCGACCCAAATCATAAAAGAGAAATAAGAACTTGATGAACACGGAATAATAGAACATGAACACGAAGAACACCAAGAACACCAAAAATCAAAGATTAACCAAAATGGACAAAAAACATGTCGAAATGACCGCATTGCAAGGACGAAAACAACCATAACAACGAAATTTCCAAAAACATGAGATTAAGCCCAGAAACTGAAGAAAACTGTTCGTCTGCTCAAGATATTTTTGAACGAAAAATTTTGCAGAAAGAATTCTTGAGTGGCTAAAACGGACTCTGAACTGTACTTTATCTGCTGTGTTGTTAGGAGGGGTCATTTTCTTAGAGGTTTCTAATCTACCCTTGTGTGATTCCTATTGAAGCCTATACTTCGTGACTTCGTGGGTGGGTGGGTGCAGGGCGGACGATTTTCAAGCAGACTCCCTATTCATTAGATCGGGAAGATGTCTAAGATTTCGTGATCCGCTGCCGACCTTATTGCCTCGGATTTAACGTGTGAAAACAGTATTGATCGTGAAATAAAGTAGATATATATGTAGATCAGAGAGAGAAGAACCCAAAACAACAAACGATTTTGAAAATGATTAAAAGATGAGAGAAAAATTGAAAAAGGGAGTTTTAAGAACTCGAGACTCAACAATGGCGAATTGACAGAAAATGAGTTCAAAGGTCAAAAATTGTTACCATGTCGTCGACGGTCTTAGCTTCTGGGGGAGGAACCTCTTCAACCGGTTCATGGACCTCAACAACTACCTTAGCTTTTGATTTTCGGGGAGCCATTTAAATGGTACTAGGGTTTTTGAAATGAGGAAGAGAGAGAAGGGATTTGCAGATTTTGAAAGGAAAGTCAAAGAGAAAAGAAAAGGAAATGATTGGGAGGTGGAGAGTAGGTTGCAGAGGAAAGAAAATGATGAATTTGTGAAAGAGGAGAGTGAGCAGGAGAGAGAGAAAGAGAAGAGTCAAAAGGGATTTATACCAAAAAGGGAAAAGGCGCATGACGTCAATAGCCGGTTTGGTGAAAGACGGCGATTTGGTGAAAAACAGCAGAGGCGCACGATAGCGAAGCGACGTGGCCGAATGGGGAACGCGCAGACCTGACGCGCGCGTATGTGAGCAGGTCTAGGCAGTCACAGTTATATCAACTCCCTCATAAATATTGCTCAGGAATTCTAACTGGCACTATCATCAATGGCCAAATGCATTAATGATAATGGGACATGCGTAGGGGAAAAAGCATAATTTCCTAAGAAAATTCAAAAATTAAGGCGAGGGAAAAATTTAATTACACAAGTACCCTTGTGAACTAAGCGTTGACTTTTCAGTCAGGGACCTATGTGCAATTTCTAATAAATAGAAGACTTACCTGCGATCCACTAAATATGCGTATGTTAAAATCATGCGCAGAGCTTAAATAGCACAATAGATTCTATTAAAAACTTAACATTAGAGTCATGCACAAATGAATTACTGCGCATGGGTTGCGCAGAAGCATAGATCTTGACCTATGATGAACACCATCAAGTAAATACAAGATTATTAGTATTAACAGATCATATGGACAAGTTAGCTAAGTTCAAGCATACCCATTTCTCTTATCAAGAATACAAATCTCTTTGCGTCAAGAGCCTTTGTAAGGATATCAGCAATTTGATTATCTGTGCCCACGTGCTCTAAATGAATGTTTCCTTTTTCCACGTGATCCTTGAGAAAATGATATTTGATGTCGATGTGCTTTGTCTTTGAATGCATGACAGGATTGTTGGAGACTGCTATGGTGGACATATTGTCGCAGAAAATTGGACAATTTCCTTCATGAATTCCATAGTCCACCAATTGTTGCTTCATCCATAGGATTTGGCAGCAACAGCTTCCAGCAGCAATGTATTCGGCTTCTGTAGTGGAGATGGACACATCAGCTTGCTTCTTGCTTGCCCACACAACAAGTCGATTTCCAAGGAAATGACAAGTTCCACTTGTGATCTTTCTGTCAATTGTGCATGCTGCGTAGTCTGCATCTGAATAACCTAGCAAATCGAAATTCGAATCTTTGGTGTACCAAAGTCTAAGGTTAACAGTTCCAGAAAGATAACGAATAATGCGTTTAACAGCAGTTAAGTGCGCTTCTCTAGGGTCTGCTTGATAGCGCGCACAGACACAAACACTAAACATAATATCTGGCCTACTAGCAGTAAGATAAAGGAGAGAGCCAATCATACCTCGATATAAAGTTTGATCAACTTTCTTACCTTTTAAGTCTTTGTCAAGATTATTACCCGTGGCCATTGGAGTGTCGTATGCTTTAGCATTCTTAAGTCCAAATTTCTTGATTAAGTCTCTTGTGTATTTGGATTGATTTATAAAGATGCCATCATTTAATTGCTTGATTTGAAGTCTGAGGAAGAATGCGAGTTCTCCCATCATGCTCATTTCAAACTTGCTTTTCATGAGCTTCTCAAAGCACTTACAAAGTAACTCATTAGTAGAACCAAATATAATATCATTGACATAAATTTGAACAAGTAAAGAGTGATCATTATACTTAGCAATAAAGAGAGTTGTATCGATTTTACCGCGCTTGAAGCCTTTCTCTAGTAGGAATTTTGATAGAGTATCGTACCATGCTCTTGGAGCTTGCTTAAGTCCATACAAAACTTTCTGAAGCTTGAAGACGTGATTTGGAAAACTGCTATCTTCAAATCCAGGAGGTTGAGCTACGTAGACCGTCTCTTGGAGTTCACCATTGAGAAATGCGCTTTTTACATCCATTTGATAAAGCTTGAATTTTTTGTGAGAGGCATAAGCTAAGAAAATTCTGATAGCTTCTAGTCTTGCTACAGGTGCAAAAGTTTCATCATATTCGATTCCTTCCTCTTGCCTATAGCCTTATGCAACCAACCTTGCTTTGTTTTTTGTGATGCTTCCATTCTCATCCATCTTGTTTCTGAATACCCATTTTATACCAATAACTCCTTGGTCATGAGGTCTGGGTACTAAGGTCCAAACCTTGCAGCGCTCAAATTGGTTAAGCTCTTCTTACATAGCAGTAACCCAGCTTGAATCTTGGAGCGCTTCATCAATCTTCTTTGGTTTGATTTGAGAGATAAAGGAGTGATATTCATCATCAAATTTTGATGCTCTCCTAGTACGAACCCCTACATTGAGATCACCAATGATGTTTGAAGTTGGATGATCTCTAACTTCACGAACCTCAGGGGGTAAGTTGGGTTGAGTAGTAGGAATACGAAGATCTTTAATAGGTACTTCATTAGCTCCAGCATCAAGATCATCAAAGGTGATTTGCTGAAGTGGAGAAACATCATGTGCATGAGGGGGTGTCTGCGCATCAGGAGTCGTCACTTCTGGTGCAGCATCCGGAGTTGGCGCATGAGATGGACTTGCTTGATTCTGACTTTGATTATCTTGATTATCATTTTACGCAGGTGCAGTTTGAGGCTGCGTACCTGTCTCATCATTCTCAATAGAATTATCAGAATCATTTGGAGCCAAATGTGGCTCAAGGAGAGAATGCTCATCAAAAGTAACATGTACAGATTCTACAATTACTAGAGTAGTTCTATTAAAAACACGAAAAGCTTTAGAATGTTTGGCATACCCAACAAAAATACCTCATCTGCTTTGGCGTCGAATTTACCTCTATGATCTTTGCCGTTGTAAAGGATATAGCATTTGCAGCCAAAGATCTTGAAGAAAGCAATGTTGGGCGCTCTTCCTCTCCATAGCTCATATGGAGTCTTGTGGTAGGCTTTATTGATGAGGGATCTATTCTGAGTAAAGCAAGCAGTGTTGACAGCTTCTCCCCAGAAATACTTTGGAAGCTTTGCTTCTGCTATCATTGTTTTTCCAGCCTCAATCAACGTGCGATTCTTTCTTTCCACAACGCCATTTTATTGAGGAACTCCAGCATCAGAGAAATTGTGATCAATTCCATGATCATCACAATATTGTGCAACACCGTTATTCTTGAATTCAGTTCCATTGTCTGATCTAACGCTTACGATGTCGTCTTCTTTTTGAGTTTGGAGCCTTCGAAAGAGAGCAGTCAAGATATAATAGCAGTCATCTTTGGATATCATCATTTCGACCCATGTATATCTTGAGTAGTCATCCACCACAACTAAAGTATATTTGTTTCCTCCAATGCTCGCGGTGGTGACAGGTCCAAACAAGTCCATGTGAAGCAGTTGTAAACATTTGGAAGTTGAGGAGGCAATCTTGCTGGAGAAAGACTGCTTAGGTTGTTTACAGAGCTGGTATGCTGCGCATTTTCTGTCATGATGGTCAGCTACTTTGGGAAGTCCTTTGACAAGATTTTCCCGTCCTAGCTTAGCCAAATACTTGAAGTTCAAATGACTTAAGCACTTGTGCCATAGCCAGCTGCTTTCACTTACATTCGTTGCTACAAAATAGAGATTAGTGATTGAATTTATAGCAGTAAGATCAATGATATAAACATTTGCCTTACGAGTCCCTGTGAGCAAAGTGAGTCCGGATTTGCCATCTTTGATATAGCAGTGCATTGAAGTGAAATGGCATTCCAGACCTTTATCGCAAAATTGTGATATGGAGAGCAGGTTGTGCTTGAGGCCTTCTACGAGCATGACCTGTTCTATGCACACTTTATCCTTTTTTATTTTTCCATGTCCAACAATGTGCCCTTTGTTGTTGTCCCCAAAAGTTACTGAGGCACCTCTTCCTTCATGCACATCTTCAAGGTTGTTGGCATCTCCAGTCATGTGTCTATAACATCCACTGTCGAGATACAATATATGCGCTTTAGCTTATGAAGAGTGCGCAGTGAAGCAGGAGACCTGAAAAATAGACATTAAAAACGCAGGTCCCCTTTATTCTTGGGTCCTAGAGTTAGCAACTTTTGACAACCCACTCCTGTCTGACCTTAGGATTTTTACGTCCCTTGACATTAGGAGTAAAACGCAAAAGGCATTCTGCAGCCTTGTGACCTAAACCATCACACACAACACAATGATGTAAGCCACTTATAGATTGGGTTTTTACAAACTCTTTACTTTTCTTTGGCTTAGCATTCTGAACTGGAGCAGTTGAACTAGCTTTGACAAATATCATTTTCTGAAGTTTGGGTGCGCTTTTCTTAAGAATGCGCATTTGGTGTTGGGGTGCATGGCTTTCATGCGCATGGCCCTTTTGCGCAGATTTGACATTCGAAGTTGAAGCACAACCATAGTCAGAATATGAGTTGTCATGCGCAGATTTGTCTCTGGGCTTTCTCCTGTCCTTTACCCATTGAAGCAGAATGCTTTGCTTTAGGAATTTCAATAGTTTGCTATGGTGAAAACTTTTCCTTTTCAGTGCAAACTGCGCATTTAAAGTTATCACTAGCCGAGAACCCCAAGCCTTCCTTATCTCCACTGGCTTTTTGGGATTCTAGAATTTGATCCATAGTAACACGAGATTTGGTCCACTCATCAGTGATCTTTTTGAGATCAGCTACTTGAGCAGCTAATTCTTCGTTTCTTACTTTAAATAGCACATTTTGATCTGTAAAAAAACGGTTCTTTTTAGTAAGAGGAGTCATGCTCATAATCTGCTCCTTAAGGAGGGTGATCTCAGATTTTAAAAGAGTTTTCTCCGTCTTAAGCTGTGAAATTTATCCAATTGATAAGTCCACTTCTTCTTTCATAGAATTGAATTTCTTGATTACCTTTTCAGCTTGCTGAAAAATAGACTCGCGCTCAGCAGCAGAGTCATACTTTTCTATTACAATTTCAGCAGGAATTTCAGGAGATTCTTTGCGCGGAGGTGCAGCTACAAATTTCTTTGATAGGTCTGCTCTGGCAAATAAGTACTTGCCATTCTGTCTACTTGGAGTCAGATGTCCCATTTCCACCAGTTCTGTGATGGTGGGACCTTTCTTCTGAATTGTACTTGGCGCAGCCTTTGTGTCCGTATCGGGATCATTGTCTGACTCGCTATCAGCATCAGCATTAGCCACCAAGCACAGCAGTCCATCCTCAGATTCATCATCACTGTCTTCAGTGTCAGTCTCTATCCAAGTCTTCAGTTCCTTTTCTGCGCAGTCTTCTTCAGCAATCATTCCTCGCTGCTTTAATAATCTCTGCGCAGTATTTCTCTTCATGTACTCAAATTTTGGAGTAGGGCATTTTGAAGCAAAATGACAGGTCTTTCTGCAGTTGTAGCAGACTAAGTCATCATCTTTCTTTGAGTCTCTGCCACGAGAGAATTTAGCTGGAGCTTTACTTGAGGATCCTGGCTTGGAGAATTTCCTGAACTTTTGAAATCATTTTACGAACATAGCGAAATCATCATCATCCATTTCAAGTAGAGAGGAAGTAGAGACTTTGTCTGAGGTTTGAGTAGGCGCGGGTTCCTTTTGCGCAACAGAGGAAACAAGTTTTCCTTTGCCTTCAGTTTCGTCAATTCGATCAAGTTTTAGCTCATACACTTTTAAGTTAGCGTATAAGCTGCGCAGTGGCCAAGTATCTAGAAATCCAGAATCTTCCAGATGACTTACCTTGTGCACATATCTGGAACCTAGCGCATCCAAGAATTGAGAATTGACTTCTTTATTAGTGAATGTGGTTCCAAGAGATTTACAAGAGTTTACAACAGCACAGAAGCGATCATAGGTTTGTCTCAAGGTTTCACCATCCTTTCTCATGAAGCAGTTAAATTTTCTTTGCACCACAAATCTTTTGTTTTCCTTGCTTACTTTGTCTCCATTCACATATCCTTCAATAGCATCCCATAGTTCCTTTGCAGTTCCACCGCTCACAATTTGATTGTGCGTGGAGAGGTCTAGAGTGCTAAGAATGATGTTTCTAGCTCTTCCATCGTAGCCAACCCATTTCTTTTCTTCATCGGTCCATTCCTCTTTGGCCTTCTTGATTGTGGGATTGTCCTTGTTGGTAGCAGCATCTGGATTGGCCTTCATTGGAATGTAGGGTCCTTCAAGAACGATGTCGTGGAGGATCTCGTTGATAGAAGAAAAATGAGTGAGCATACAGTGCTTCTAGATTTCGAAGTGATCTTCATTCAGCACTGGAACATGTGAATAGTTAGCCATTGCCCAAGATTTTGAAGTCATCTTGAATCGGCACCCAAGCTATTAAGCTTGAAAAACAGATACAAGTTTTATGAAGGTGTTTGCTCTGATACCACTTGTTGGTCCCAAATGGGCAACAAGGGTATGAAAATCGCTAGAGGGGGGGTGAATAGCGTATTAAAAATTCTTTTCAAACCCTTTTGCAATGCAATAGCGTATGCGCATAGTTCTCAAATAAGCTAGGTATAGCGCGCAGAGAGAGTGTGAAATGCACAACGGAAATTTAAGCAGCTACTGCGCAGGAAAAGGCTGCGCAGAGATAAAAACGCACGCGCTAAGTTTTGGCTTAAAGTGTTGGATAAAAAGGATTCTAAGGCAATAAGCAATAACAAACACAGCAGCAATAATAGCAATCTGATAAGATCAAACAAAGCAGTAATTCAGAAATGATTAAGTAGGAAATAAAT
The DNA here is from genome assembly GCA_026119855.1 of Campanula takesimana. Classification (NCBI taxonomy): domain Eukaryota; kingdom Viridiplantae; phylum Streptophyta; class Magnoliopsida; order Asterales; family Campanulaceae; genus Campanula; species Campanula takesimana. The sequence continues at coordinate 257,355 of JAOWBW010000011.1, forward strand.
AGCGAGAATAAAGAACAAGCTATTTGGAGAGGTTCGATCGATGAAATATCTACGTCCTCTACCAAGATGGTTAGTCTTGGATTTTCTAATGGAGAGATTTATATTGATGTGAGGAGCTTTTACAAGATTACAATGAATCAAAACTCAAATCAAAATCTATTCTATGAAGAACAAATCCTAGACTAAACCGGTGTATCTCAAGAAGTTAGATCGATATGATCAAAGCTTCAAGAGGTGTGTGTGTGTCAGAAATTTTGGGCTCTAAGAATCTATGAGATGAAGAGCACGAAGAATTCTGGGTGATACAAGGCTTTAGGATCTGGGCAGGAGTTTGAAGGTATGAAGGTTTGAAGGTTGATCTTGAATCTGGGAATAGTAGGCAGCAATCTTCAGAACTTCAAGGATATGTAGATAGCACAAACTCTAGCAACTTGGAAATGAAGATGAGCAGGCTATTTATAGCAGAGAGCTTAAAACTAGCCGTTGGAGCTCTGACCAAAGACGATGAGATGGCACAATATGATTGGTGCGCAGGTGATATAGAGCCGTTGGAGACTGAGCATGAAGACTAAATTCAAAAGCTTCTTCTAGAAGGTTGACAGCTGTCTTTGTTTGAAATATTTCTCTTGAGCACATCTCCACCGATGGATCTGCTGAGTGTGCTTGCTTTGTCATTTTTGCACACCTCAGCACTTTAATAAGCGTACATCTTCAAAGCGTTTTCCAAGTTAGGTAATCTGAATGTATCGATAACTGAGCAAGGAAGAATGCTGCGCAGGAGATACCTGCGCAGTGGTGTCCAGCGCAGAGTAGTCCTGCGCAGTGACCACAGACTTGCTTAGATCTTCATTCCTTTTCGCTCCAAGTCCTATATTCTAAGCCTATACTATAAAATGGACAGCTAAAAATTGAAGTTATAAAACTTCTTACATAGGGTCCTAAAGTCCATAAAATATTAATAGGTGATGGTATCAATCAATTCTAACATAAGTAGGAGGGTTAAGAAATAAGCATACCCAACAGTAACCAACTCAACAGAGATGGGATGGTCAAGCCTCTCTAGATGCTCAAATTGGGCCTTCATCTTCAAAACATGAGGACCCACTGACTGTCCTTCACTCATCTTGCATTAGCTCAGAACAGCTATGGTATCGAACCTTTCCTGCCTTGCTTGGTTTTGAAACATGTCTTTCAACTGAGTGCCTATATCATAGGCTTCCAAGTGTTCAAGAGTCTTCTGAAGCTCAGAACACATGGCAGCAAGCATGAGACAACCGACCTCACGAGAATCACTTTTGTGCTTCTTGTAGGCGTCTCTCTCTACCCTAGGGGTTGTGGCAGGAGGTTCCTCTTCAGGAATGGGTTCATCAAGAATGTACTGGTGATCTTCATGCTTTAGAACAATTCTAAGGCTTCGTATCCAATCCATGATGTTAGCACCATTCTCTTGAAGTTTTTCCTTCTCAAGGATAGATCGCAATGACAGAGATTGAGTGTTTTGTGCCATTATCTACAGTTATGCAAACATGTAACCACATATAAGTACCAACTTAATTAAAGATATTTTAAATTTAGTATTTCACAAATACTCCCACTAAATTATATAACCTTCATATACATCCAATGTATCATATAATTCAAGTGGGCTAAGATCCAACTTTAATTTAATTTCATGTCCGCGGAGGAGATACTGCTCAAAATTAAATTAATTAGGTAGACAACTCCTTGTCAATCATATCATATATGATTCTTAGATCCTTTATGAGATTTTAGACATCATATGTCTAACATGTTTTAATCTCATCAGTGCCTTTAGGTCAAAACCCTTTTAATGACCTAATTAAGTCAAACCATTTTAAGCGTATAGGAATCACTCATTCCTCATCTTGCTCATAGATGAATAGAATTAATGTGCCTCTCCATGGTAGAGCCCGCATAAAACTACCCATGTACTCACAAGTGTTTTAATCATGGATTTGGCACTTAACTTAAATTTTCAAGAAGGTTCATACACATAAAGTTAACCAATTAACCGAATTAATTTTATGTGACATTAGTTGCGCTAGTTATAGGATTAAAGTCTGAAACCTTAAGATTTCCCCAATCTTAAACTCCTTTAAGATTTTGATCTCATTAACTATCTGGACTTCTGAACTTAAATCTGTTTTAGGAAACACGGTTGCCAAAACCAGCCATCTGAAACGGATCAAAATCAGTATTGCCCAAACCATCCGTACGGATGTTTCTGGCAGCTTCCAGATTTATCCGTACAGCTTGTCATGTAGGTCACATAAACTCTGAACTCTTAAGAATTCTTGGAACTGTATCCGCATAGCATCTTGAAATTGAGATCTGTGAATACCCCTTTCCGATGAAGCGATGCATGGGAAGTATCTTGTGATTATTTTTATTTACAAAGGGAATACTCTTAACGACATTAAAATTATGAGAGTCGCCACGCCGTTTTAATTAAAGCTAAAACATTGAAAAAAGCATTTTTAGTGGGTTCGGGGGTCAAATTACAACAAGAGAAGAATATTGAACGTTATCACTCCTATTGACCGAATTGATCGGTCTTTCTATCATGATGAATGTGTTAGTAGTGTGTTAGTGATTTAGACCGGATCCGAAGATTGCCTACGTTCCTCTCAATGTGAGAAGCTCAGGTCAGCGTAGTTCACAGAGAATTAGAATAGGCAGAAGAATCGGGATCATTCATAATGAGGGGGGAATTACCTAAAGATTAGGGTTTAGAAGTAGTTCCTAGATCATCCTCGGGTTGATGAACCCTCGATCATCATCGGCTATGAAATAACATGTGATTATGAAGATCGCAACCCTAAATATAGCATAAATGAGGTTTTAATCTATGAACATGAAGAACATGCAAAGAACATATTATGAACATATGAATGAACATGCAAGGAATATGAAGAAACTATGAATAAACATGTAAGAACATGAATATAAAAGATCTACATTAAAAATGATGCAAGAATACGAAGAAAAAGTTAGAAAACTTACCTATGTTGGCAAGAAATAAACCTTTGATCTCCTTGAGTGTTTGAATTCTTAATTAGGGAGAAAATTGTGTTTAAGAACTCCAAAACTCAGACTTAGAGCTCTCTAAATCGGGATCCCTAAACCAATAGCATGGGATTGGTTTATATAATAAACTGAGGGGAAGATCTGATGGCTGAGATCATCCGGAGCAAAGTTGGCCGCCTGGCCATGCCTTAAGCCGGTGATAAGAGTGGCCGCGTGGCCAAGGTAGGCGCGCAGCAAGGTTGGCCGTGTGGCCAAGGATGCAGGCTGACGTGATTTTCAAGCTAGGGTTTCTGCATGGTTTTAAGGAAACCATTTATTACATATTTTGATAGATTTTGCCATAAATGAGGTATTTCGGGAATCCAGGACAAGTCTTTGCAAGGTTTCTAATTCCTATAAAGTCCTTGTATTTTTGGGAAAGTCCTAATAAACTCATTTTCAGGTCGGGTACTAACAGTAGCCCCTCGGCGACGCTTCTGGCAAGGCAATGTGGGGTCGACGATAAAAGAAGGATCCGTCTGAAACATGAGTTTCAAAACAGATGAAAGGTGAGGGAACGGCTGAACCTTGGCAGGCAACCTACGTATCCGCGGGGGAATCAAGCCAAACGTAGTTCAAATTTGATGGGAAATTGGGAATGACTGTCCTCTGATGGGGAGCAACGTCTTCTGCTGGGGAAAATGCACCTGCTGGGGATGATAGATGACCGCGTCGGTCGGGTGGCTGAACCTTTTCAGGTTTCCTACGTATCCTCAGAGGAATCAAGCCGGTCGTAGTTCAGAATTATTGGGGAAAGACGAGACATCGAACTTCTGCTGCGGATAATAAACCTACGGATACTATCTTGTATGAAGAACGAACATTCGTAAGCAATGAAGTTATTTTGGAAAATAAAGACTACGTCGTCTTAATAATCCCAGGATGGAATGGTAAACGCAATCAGGATCGCCAGGGTTCCTGCCGATTGCGCTAAAGTAATAGATGATGGATCTCTTGCAAACAGAAACGCCGAGGCTTCTGCCAATCACGATCGATCTAGGATGCGTATGTCATAGAGGCGCCGAAGTCTCTACAACCATACGAATCCTAAGCAAATATTCGATGAAGAATGGAAATTTTAAGAGGCTTCCCGTACCCAAAGGTAACGAATTTTAGTCAAAGTAGTGCTAAGGGCATTTAAAATGAATTAAAGGGAAAAGATCAAGGGCAAAAAATGGAATTTTATCTGAAGGGACAAGGTTGGCCGCGTGGCCAAAGTCATCGAATGGCAATAGTGGCCGCGTGGCCAAGAACGCTGAGTGGTCAGATCTCCTTCACGCGGATCGCTGATCTGACGGCTGGGATAGCGAGGGCATAAGTGGCCGCGTGGCCAAGGTCGCCGTCGGGCTGACTCCTTGGTCACATCACCAGAAACCCTCCCTCTTCTCCTTCTTTTCTTCTTTCTTCTTCTTCCTTCCTCCATTGTTGATGAGTTAGAGAGAGAAAGTTGAGTTTTTAGAGAGAGAAAGCTCAGATTTTGATAATTTTGAAGACTTCATTTCACATATTTCTCGAAGCTATGGCAGATTAGATCAATGAGGCGTTATTCAGGGATTTTCCGGGCCAAGGTGGGTATATGCTTCCACAATAAGAGCAACAAGGAGAGGGTCACTGTGATGCTCAAGGCGAGGGAAATGTAGGGGTTGACCCAGGAGCGGGTTTTGAAGCGGCGCCCTTGATTCCATGGGGCGGTTTGAGACCACGAGCGGCGACTCAGAACTTTCGCGACGGTCTTCTTCGGTCAACATTTGATCAAGACTACGATTTCTACATCGACTCGGAGCGTCACTGGTCGATGGGTCTTCCGGAGACACGAGAGGTAAATTTCAAATTTTCGCTCCTCTCATTTTCACCTTTTTCGCTCTTTTGTACAAAATATATATTGCTAGAATCATAATTTGCTAGAAATGTAGATTGCTAGAAATGTAAATTGCTAGGAGTGTAACATACCTGTGCTGTGTTTACCTGCAGAGGATCAAGGCTCGTGGGTCCACAGTGACTGTGGGCAAACTGTGGGCGTCCCTGCCGGAGGGACCGGGCGGTTTGCGTGCTCGGATCGAGGCTATAGGGTTTGGCCCATTCTTTGACAGTGTCCGCATGGTTGGGGCACCCTGAAGGTGGCGGCGGTGATAGAGGTGTGCAGGGAGTTCTGGTGGGACACCACCCATACCTTCCACTTCAGTTGGGGAGAGATTACCATCACGCCGACGGATTTCGCGGCTATCACGGGGTTGAGGTTTACTGCTACCCTTTTGCCTTTTGATGAGAGCTTGGCAGAGCGGTGGGACTATAGGCAGGCTCTGTTGGGAGTTGACACTGATCTGGGAGGAGGTGTCAAGGGTTATGGAGTGGAGGCCGGGAAGGTGAACCCTTTGGTGGAGGTGGCTATTGAAGCCTTTGGTAGGGGGGAGTATGATTTGGATTGTTTGGTCCGGCTGTTCTTATGGTACAGCTTTTCAGAGATCTTGTTTCCCAGTGGGGCTACTGTCTGCCGGTACTCACTGCTAGGGACTCTTGTGGACTTGGACCTAGTCGGTGGGATTTCTTAGGGTGGAGCCGGTTTGGCTGAGATTTACCGGGCATTGGACCATTGCTCGAGGGCTAGCTCATCGGCCTTTGACGGGTTTCAGTTCGCCTTTGAGGTATGCTCTTGACTACCCTTCTTTTCCACATTGTTGAGATTTCTGCTCTATAATTTGGTCTGAAATGTCTCTTTCATTGTATGCACAGGCTTGGGTGTACGATATCTTCGGCATCGCCCCTTTTCAGTTGGTGATGAGTGCCAACAAGTTTGTTCCCATCATATCGTACTGGTGCAAGGGCAACAGGGCTCCTCCCCGCAGAAACCGGGATAGGAAAACGGTGGATGCTGCTGATCTGAGGAGGGTGTTCGTGATGTCTGAGCCTATCGGGGTTAGATTTTACCCATGGAGTCCGGCCAATGAGGCTTCGGTAGGTCCCTATGTAGTGGAGTTGACCGCTTCTAGGGTTCTGCTTGTGGGTCTCACCGGAGAGGCCATATATCTCGGAGAGAGGGTGGTTCGTCAGCACAGGGCTGGTGCGTTACCGTGGGATCCTTATGACCCTCCTCGGGATATGCTCCGTCCCGCAAGGTTGGCGACTTTCTTGGCTCCCACTCCGGCAGAGCATTACAGAGGGAGTGACGACTACGCTGGCTATGTGCAGACTCGGTTGATCAGCCCTTAGGTTCGGGCTAGGATGCTATCGGGAGAGGGATCGATCTCGGCCTAGTATGTTGGTCGAAGTCGGCCTTTGGTTGACATGCCCCTTCGCTCGAGTAGCGTGAGAGTGATGAGGGGTGGCCGGGAGGTGGAGCTGAGCTTGGAGCCGACTGATGCAGATCTTGTTGAGGAGACATTCATTCCTCCGCCCGACGCTGGGGTACGGCTTTGTGCTTTATATTAGTCATGTTCGCACACACTTATTTCTTTCTGCATTATAATCATTGCCTTGGTTTCCCTTTCAGGTGACTCGGGAGGCATATATCCGTTCAGCCCGGCGGGAGAACGTGTTGATGCGCTTACTGAGGGAGGCGTACCATTCATGTACTTGTCATAGGGACGACGTTGCGTCACCCCAGCGTCGGGAACGGTCTCCGAATGGCGCGGGCTCTTCTCACACTGGTGGTCGAGCGGTCCGGGGACGGAGTTCGGGTGCCAGTAGCCCTCGAGCTTTAGCGCGGCGTGGAGACACCACGGAGGATGATTCTGATTAGGCGGGGCCCATCTTTCCATCTTTATTTCCTACACTGTTAGTTAGTAGAAGCAAATATGTACTGGATAAATATTTAATAAGTATGCAAATGTATTTATGTACTAAAATGAAAATGATTTGTGATAACCTATTTGTACAAACTAATTACTTTACAATGTGCCTAATTTTATACAATGCATGAGCCATGGGGAAGGGTACGTTGCTTGCATGGATCCATTGCGGAGTGGGAGCATCAATCTTCGAATTTTCTGCATGGGGCAATAGTGGCCGCGTGGCCTAGGACGAAGTTGGCCGCCTGGCCAAGGACAACATCGGCCGCGTGGCCAAGAGCATATGTGGCCGCGTGGCCAAGTCCTGCGCCGCCTCCGGTTTTCCTTTTCCTGGCAAGAATCGGAGGTTATGTAGTATTTAATGGGAGTTTGTGTCCCATTCAACTTCGTAACAGCAGCTCTTTTGGTCAATTTTGAGTTCCAATCATCAACTTGCTCTTCTTTTGCCATGGATCACAATGCAAGGCTTTCTAGACTTGAAAAAGGAGCTTTCATAACATCTTTGGAGAAGTGGGTTGCCAAGATATCCGGTCCTTGTCGTAGGAAGTTTGAGAAGTGCTATGGGATCAAGTGTCTTTGGTCATTCTTGCACATGAACTCCAACACTAACCTCTTGCAAGCTTGTGGGAAGTTTTGGAACAACACTCTTCATGTTTTCAACTTTTATTTTAATGAGATGGTACCCACTTATGAAGACATTAAGGCGCTTTGCGGTTGTGAAGGGAAGGGTACACTTGCATTGCCCTTTGATCTTATTTCTTTGCATGAAAAGTTGATAACCTTTGGTGTGCCCGCAGATGACATTGGTAAGTATGCTAGAGATGGCTACGTCGACCTTTCTTGGATGCCAAGGCACTTCATGCACGCGGATGTGACCTCGGACCATTCTTTGGACCATCTTGCCTTGTGTTTATTTGCTTCTATTCTTTTCCCTTCCGAAGTCGGATGTGCTAGTGGGGGATGTTTGACCATGGTGAATGCGGCTCGTTCGGGACATGACATTGTACCGGCCATCCTTGGGGAGATCATTTATGGGATTCCTCATCTTGCGGTTTATGGCGGGATGCCGTGCGGCAGTGATAGACTTTTGAGTATGTGGTTGTAAGAAAGGCTCCGAGTGAACAAGCCAGCGGTTTCTTCGGCGGTGGCCCCATGGATGCACCGTATTAGAGGTATGGAGGAGAGATTCGAGGGCATGACTCTCAAGGGTTGGGAAAGGTACTTGGCGGAGATGCTGACCGATGACATCAAGTGGGTGGTGCCCCATTGGCACATTAATTCTGTGAGGGAGAAGCAAGTAGGACTGCACATGATTATAGTTCCGTCATTTTCTGGGACCACTTTTTACTACCCCGCTAGAGTACTCCGTCAATATGGTCTATTGCAAACCATCCCCGAGGGTTGGGATGAGGAGAGGACCCGTTTTCCTTTTGGCATACTTCATTTGGATGATAGCGCTTCGGTTCTCCTTTCTCAAATGTGGGGCGAGGCCGGTTTTAGCCATAGGACCCTCATCACACGCTCCAACAACACCTACCTATCACGAGAGTATTTGGATTGGTTTATGGAGAGACTTGGGCAAGTAGAGCAGACTCTAGAGACCCTAAGGGGTACTATTTTGGCATCCTGTGCTCCTAGTTGTTCATTGAGGATGAAGGAGGCGATGGCCTATGAGAGGAAGAGGAGCAAGAGCATGGCTAGTGGAGATGGAGCGGGGACTTCAAGGAAGAGAAAGGATGGGGAGACTCCTAGTGTCAAAGCTAAAAGGGTTAGTGAATTTGAGAGGAGGTTTTGCGAGAACCCTAACAAGAAAAAGATTCGCCGTGGTCAAAGCAAGAAGAAAGAGACCGAAGGCACGAGTGTCACTAAAGAGTAATTCTGAGGATCCTTCCATAGTCGTTGCAAACACATCAGTTTAATTTAGTTTACTTTTGTTTTAGTTTCAATTTCAGAATAGGTTATTTATTCAAAAAGTATGTCAAGCTTAGACTCATCAAATAAGTGTTAACATGCAATGATTATGGAAATAAAAGTTTTTGCTTTCGAAAAACACAACTTCTACCTTTATTTCTTTGTGATAGGATTTGGATGTTTATTTGTTTTTTAGACCGCACCTTTTGAAAGGCTGCCTACGTTCCCCTTTTACAAATAGGACTAAGGGGCTCAGGTCACCGTAGTTCACTCCAGTCGGACTAGAATGATTTTTAGAGAAAGGGAAGATAGAAGAGGGGGATGCTCCAACTTTTGCCTAGAACGCCCTTGCGGGTTTTCGATCTAGCGAGCTTTGTACGCACCCTTATTTTGCATAGACCGCCCTTTACGGGTTTTCAGTCTATCGGGCTTCTTTTTGCGTAGTAAACATTTTTTTTTTTTGAGAAAGGGGGATACTAGTCGTAGTAGCGTCTGAGCTTGCTGAGGTTGACTGGTTCCTTGAACGGGTTGCCATCCAAATCTGCCATTCTGACCGCTCCTCCGGAGAAGATCTTATGTACTACAAACGGCCCTACCCAAGTGGGGGCCCATTTTCTGAGGGGGTTGAACTTGTTGGGCAAGCGTGCTTTGAGCACCAAGTCTCCTTCCTTTATGTCAACAGGCTTGACCTTTTTATTGAAGGCTTTCGTCGTTCTCCTTTGATAGGCCCGGATGTGTTCCATGGCCTTCAATCTGCGTTCATCGAGCGTTGCCAACTGATCATAGCGACTACGAAGCCATTCTACCTCATTCACTTGGTTCTCGAGCAAGATCCTCAAAGATGGCACCTCCAACTCAATAGGGAGTACTGCCTCCAAGCCGTATGTCAAAGCGTAAGGGGTTTCTCCAGTAGCGGTGTGGACTGACGTTCTGTACCCCCAAAGTGCTAATGGTAACTTTTCGGGCCAATCCCGCCCCTGCAAAGCCATTTTGCGAATTATCTTCTCTATCGTCTTGTTGGCCGCCTCAACCGCGCCGTTAGTCTGTGGATAATACGGGGAAGATTTCTTTCGTTCGACCTTGAATTCTGCGAGCAAGCTAGCACACTCGGCTTCGAAATGACTGCCATTATCTGATATAATGAGGTTAGGGACCCCATATCGCCACATAATGTTCTCTTTGATAAACTGCGCCACCTTCTTGGAATTCAGCACCTTGTAAGACTGAGCTTCGACCCACTTTGTGAAGTAGTCGACCGCGACGAGGACGAATTCATGACCGTTACTACCGGCCGGAGAGATCTTCCCCAATGATGTCTATACCCCACGTGGCGAATGGCCAATGCGTGGTGGAACTATACAACTCGTGTGGGGGAATGTGGTTCAGGTTGGAGCATACTTGGCACTTGTGACACCGTCGAACCCATTGAATACAGTCTGTCTCCATGGTAATCCAATAATAGCCCAGACGAGTGATCTTCTGTCTAAGCATCCTTGCATTCATGTGGGGTCCGCACAACCCGTTGTGTACTTCTTCCATTATTGCTTCAGCTCTCTTGTTGTCGACACATAAGAGCAACAAACCGTCGTAATGCCTCTTGTACAAAGTATCGTCTAACAGCACAAACTGCCCTGCCAACCTTTTTAGTGCTTGCAGACTCTTGGCCTTCACATCTCCGTCAAAGGACATCTCTCCGTGCTTAAGGAACTTGTAGATTTGGGCGTACCATTGATCTCCGTTTACCTCTGCATCGATCCGGATTTCACAGCAATAGGCGGGGTTCTCTCTTCGTCCAACCCTGAATGGTTTCACGGACCTTCCTTCTGGAATTTCAACTAAGGAGACCAACGTAGCTAGAGCATCCGCGAACCTATTTCTGTCTCGCGGCAGGAAATGGAAGGTAACCTCTTTGAACTGTGCTATCAACTCATCAATGTAACCTTGGTATCGCTGCAGGCAAGGATCAATAGTTTTCCATTTCTTCGCCGTTTGGTTAATAATCAAAGCAGAGTCCCCGTACACTTCTAACTCTTTCACGTTGCGTTCTAGGGCGGCCTCCAATCCGGCTATACATGCCTCATACTCGGCGGAGTTGTTGGTTGTCGAAAAGTTCAGCTTGATGGCTATGGGAGTGTGCTCATCTTTGGGATCAATAAGTAGGATTCCGACTCCATTCCCTCGTTTGTTTGCAGCTCCATCAAAGAATAATTGCCACCTTTCTGCGACCTCAATTGCGAAAATGTCATCGTCTGGGAACTCGGGGTCGGGTCCTCTTGTCTCGGTGCTTGGAGAGTCTGCGAGCTGATCGGCCATTGCCCTCCCCTTGATTGACTTCCTCGGTACATAAGTAATGTCGAACTCTCCCAAGAACAATGACCATTTAGCGAGTCTCATAGAAAGGGAGGGTTTATCAAACAGGTACTTGATAGGATCCATTTTTGAGACTAGTAAGATCGGATGGGATACCATGTAGTGCTTGAGTTTCGTCACCACCCATACTAGGCCTACGCAGGTCTTCTCGAGCGCGGAGTAATTGAGCTCACTACCTTGTAACTTTCGATTGACAAAGTACACTGCATTCTCAATCCGGGAATCTTTGGCTTCTTGCGCTAACATGGCTCCGACGGCAGTGTCTGTCACAGTTAAGTATAGTAGCAACGGCTTCTCCTTATGCGGCGAGCGCAGGATTGGGGTATTCACCAAATACTGTTTGATCCTCTCGAAGGCTATCTGGCAGTCATAATCCCACTCCACACTGGCTGTTTTCTTCATCAGTTTGAAAATTGGTTCGCAGATGGTAGTCAGCTGATTGATAAACCGACTGATGTATTGCAGGCGTCCCATGAATCCTTTTATCTCCGTCTCGGTACAGGGCGGCTTCATCTCCAGGATGGCTTGAATCTTCCTTGGGTCGGCTTCGATCCCATTCTCAGTGACCATGTAACCCAATACTTTACCTCTGCGAACTCCAAAGGTGCATTTTGCCGGGTTCAAACGCATGGCATGCTCTCTCAACCTGTTGAAGAATTTTCTGAGATCTATTAAGTGTTGGCCATCAGACCCTTTTGAATGTATAATCATGTCATCCACGTACACCTCAATCTCCTTGTGGATCATATCGTGGAATAAAGTCGTAACTGCCCGTTGGTAGGTAGCCCCAGCGTTCCTTAGCCCAAACGGCATGACAGTGTAGCAAAAAGTCCCCCATGGGGTGGTGAAAGCTGTTTTCTCTTGGTCCTCCTCGGCCATCTTGATCTGGTTATAGCTGGCAAATCCATCAACAAATGACTTGACCTCATAATGGGCGGTAGCGTCCACCAACATGTCGATATTTGGCAGGGGGAAGTCATCTTTCGACGTAGCTTTGTTGAGATCCCGAAAATCCACACATACTCTGACTTTACCGTTGGATTTCTTGACAGTCACCAGATTTGATAACCAAGTTGGATACTCGATCACCCTGATGAAACCCACACGGAGTAGCTTCTCAATCTCTTCCTTCACTTGCAAAGACCATTCCGGCTTAATGCGGCGCAGCTTCTGTTTGACTGGCTTAGCGTCTGGTGCTGTCGGGATTCTGTGCTCTACGATCGAGTTGTCGAGCCCCGGCATGTCCTTATAAGACCATGCGAACACATCCATATATTCTTTGAGTAGCTCAATCAATGCTTCCCTTTCGGCTCCACTGAAGAAGCTTCCAATCTGCGTTTCCTTAGGCTCGGCTTCGGTTCCCAAATTCACGCACGTTAACACCTCATCGGCAGCTTGGGCTCGAGATTCTTTTTGATTAATAACCTGTTCTGAAATTTCTTTAATGTATTCATCATTTAATTGGTCTGTGTCTGCCTCTTCTAATGAATCATTATTAACTAAGTGTATGTCATTAGTTTGATTATTAGCCAATTTATCAGTTAAAAGAGTGACTATGGAGGGATACTCGGAAGGTCGAGGTTTCATTCATGGCAAAAGGAAAAATAGCGTTTGCAACAAGATCATAGTCTTCAGACGTAAGGTCGTCAGACTTAGAGGAAGACTCAAATTCAAAATGTAAAACACTAGACTCTGGGGACGGGGATTTTGGGTGAGTGACAGGAGATGCTGCAGGAGTGGCGACAGGAGAAGGAGTAAGCCCCAATGTCCCCACCATAAATTCCGGAGTAGCTATAGGTCCCCCAATGATGCACCAATTCTTGAGCTTGTCCCCCATGGGTACCACCAATGTCCTCGGATCCACGTCACCTTCAGAATCGTCTCTAATGACGGCAACCATGTCTTCGTGCAGCCCCAGATTACCCAGATGTTGAAGCAGATATTGGCCGTCCCACATCTCAGTCAACCTCGGAGTTTCTGCGGCTTCTATTGCTGGCTTGTCAAGGGTTGCGGCTTCAAGTTGATCTGCCAAGTCATCTGCGACCTTGGTGGAGTACTCATGCATGATGGTTCTAACTCTGCCCGTGGCTTTGTCATATTCCATGTTGTAGATACCCCGGGGAACCACGGCTTGGCTAGAGCGGTGAATTATCCTAGGATGTCTAACTTGTTTTAGAGTCGCCACCTATGTTTTGAGGAACATAAGAAAAACCTATTGATTGTAGCCTAAATTTGATCACAAAAACAGAGATTCTTTGTTTTGAGGTTCGGGGTTAGATTACGAGATGGGAAGTACCGAAACACCCATCTCGCCCAACTAAAGTTGGTCTTGCTTGATCAAAATCTACATGAATGATAACGTTCTTCTTCTTCTTCTTTAAGTTATAAAAATGGGGGTTTAAAATAGGATTTGGAATGTAGGAGATAACTCCTTAACCAACCTCAATGAGATGAGGTGATCACTAGAGTCATGTCCCAGAATGATTTGGGTGATTGCACATTTGATTAAAATAAAAAGAGAGAGAGGAGATGAAGTAGAAAAGAAAGGAAAAGATGAACTTTTACCTACAATTTGGAGAACTTCAAATATTGCTTGGAGAGATCCTTGGAGAACCTTTAGAAAGTGATTTTGGTATAGTTTTTGTAAGTTCAATTTTCGGTCTAAGTTTTCGATCCTTGAAAATGGAGGTAAAGAGAGGTTTTTATAGGTGAAAGATGGGTGTTTTTGGTGCCAAAACTCAGTCACCAAGAAATCCTTCCCGGGCAAAATCCTGTAAATTGAGCAAGGGAGGGAATCCTGGCCAGAAATCTGTAACTGACGCCCAGAGGCGCGCGCTTCCTGCTTTGGGGGCGGGAGGCGCGCGTGCCTGGCTCCTCCTGTCGGAGGCGCGCGACTCAGAGAAGGCAATTTTGACAGAATGGACTAGAAAGTCAGCCCTGTCATTCAGTTTAGTCCCTGGACTTAACGAAGTCAGTCAGGAACTTAACGGAAGTGACAGGAACTCACGAGGAACACTTAAAATGGGGAGAAACACAAAATCAAATGTGCAATCGGGGTGAGAGGTCCAAGGCGGGGTGTCTACAGAGCCCCTCGGCGACGTGGATTGCAAAGCAAAACGCGTCGACGAAAGTTAAAAACACCCGCCGAGGACATCACCAAAAAAAAAGCAAAGACTCGATGAAAGCAGGAATTTGAAATTGCGAGAGATAGTGGTGCGCTCCCTGTGTGAGCGGCTTTTGTTGATAGAGGGGGTGGCATGATCCGTTAGGTGGGCCTGCCGGCTGAATGTTTTGAATGAGGCCGTTAGTGAACCGGTTTGATGAATCCGTTAGTGAATTCCTTGGATGAGTCCGTTGGTGAACCCTTGTTGACGAATCCGTTGGTGAATCCGTTTGATGAATCCGTTAGTGAATCCCTTGGATGAGTCCGTTGGTGAACCCTTGTTGACGAATCCGTTGGTGAATCCGTTTGATGAATCCGTTAGTGAATCCCTTGGATGAGTCCGTTGGTGAACCCTTGTTGACGAATCCGTTGGTGAATCCGTTTGATGAATCCGTTAGTGAATCCCTTAGATGAGTCCGTTGGTGAACCCTTGTCGACGAATCCGTTGGTGAATCCGTTTGATGAATCCGTTAGTGAATCCCTTGGATGAGTCCGTTGGTGAACCCTTGTTGACGAATCCGTTGGTGAATCCGTTTGATGAATCCGTTAGTGAATCCCTTAGATGAGTCCGTTGGTAAACCCTTGTCGGCGAATCCGTTGGTGAATCCGTTTGATGAATCCGTTAGTGAATCCCTTGGATGAGTCCGTTGGTGAACCCTTGTTGACGAATCCGTTGGTGAATCCGTTTGATAAATCCGTTAGTGAATCCCTTGGATGAGTCCGTTGGTGAACCCTTGTTGACGAATCCGTTGGTGAATCCGTTTGATGAATCCGTTAGTGAATCCCTTGGATGAGTGCGTTGGTGAACCCTTGTTGACGAATCCGTTGGTGAATCCGTTTGATGAATCCGTTAGTGAATCCCTTAGATGAGTCCGTTGGTGAACCCTTTCTGACGAATCCGTTGGTGAATCCGTTTGATGAATCCGTTAGTGAATCCCTTGGATGAGTCCGTTGGTGGTGAACCCTTGTCGACGAATCCGTTGGTGAATCCTTTTGATGAATCCGTTAGTGAATCCCTTGGATGAGTCCGTTGGTGAACCCTTGTCGACGAATCCGTTGGTGAATCCGTTTGATGAATTCGTTAGTGAATCCCTTGGATGAGTCCGTTGGTGAACCCTTGTTGACGAATCCGTTGGTGAATCCGTTTGATGAATCCGTTAGTGAATCCCTTGGATGAGTCCGTTGGTGAACCCTTGTTGACGAATCCGTTGGTGAATCCGTTTGATGAATCCGTTAGTGAATCCCTTGGATGAGTCCGTTGGTGAACCCTTGCTGACGAATCCGTTGGTGAATCCGTTTGATGAATCCGTTAGTGAATCCCTTGGATGAGTCCGTTGGTGAACCCTTGTTGACGAATCCGTTGGTGAATTCGTTTGATGAATTATTGCTTTGAAGTCTCGTGCCATTTGGAGTCACACTTGACTTTTGAATTGTGGGGTACAGGCACAGTTGACCGCGACCAGAAAAATGTTCCTGCTGGGGATGAAATGTTGAGATTGACTTTTGAGGGGGGCGTGGCACCCGTGACAGAACTTAGGGAGCTCGGAATTTTTGAAGAGGACAGCCTACTTATGAGTGGGAGTTTCTATCCTGTTTTCGATTTTTGACGTGCCTTAAGGGCGGACCAGAAAAGGTGTGCCCAACTAGGTGTCCGAGGATCGGGACAGTGTCTTGATTTAGGCTGGAGATCTCTGACAAGGCCCTTTTCTTCAAGCGATTTAGACCTGGGAGGCGCGCGCCTTCCTATGTAGTCTTGGGACGCGCGCGCGCTTCATACTGATGGCGGGTGGCGCGCGCGTCTGGGAGGCGGAATTCCGGGCTTGACGTTTGCTGACCAAAAGAGCCTCCAACAGCTATAATATCATCTTCTGTTCGACCACTTGATTCTCACAGCTTCTTTCTGCCATTTTTGAACATCATATTATTGATTAACTTCGCTTGTGATCAACATTTTCCATGGCTTCCAATTCTTTGCCCTTGACGCCAAGGTCGTTAGTGCGTATGAAAAGGACTTGGGCACTTTTGTGTATTCTTTCAAGACCCATCCCAAGAAGGCCTTCATTAAAGACTTCGGGTTCCGATTCTTTTTCACTTTGCGGACGTTGAAACCGGATTGGGATTTGTTGAGAGCTGCCGCGGCTTTCTGGGATTGCGACAGCCATACTTTCAACCTTTCAGCTAATGAAATGGTGCCGACTGTTGACGATTTCAGGGCCATCCTTGGCGTGCCTTTGGCCGGTCGGATTGCCGTCCCCAAATATCACCGGTGGTGCCGTCGACTCTTGGGTTGAGTACTGAATCTCCCTGTTGAGGATGTGAGGAAGATGTTGCACGGTACCGTGATTGACATAACTGAGTTGCCGATGTTTTCAGTTTGCACTCGGAGGACCCGGTGGTTCAATCTTTCAAAAGAAATGCCATGGCTTTTGTCTCTTCAGCGAAGTATTGTTTGTTACACCTTTCGGGACTGCGGACGCGCAGTTGGCTGAGATTATTTTGCAAGCTAAGGACCAGCGATTTAGTGTAATTCCTCTTATTGTAGGGGAGACATTGCAAGGTCTTGATGAGTTACACAGGACGGGCAAGATGTGTCGGGGAAGCCCTTTGCTCTTGACCATATGGCTCCGAGAACACTTCAGAATTTATTCTCCGGATGGTGATTTGTCTCCTTTTGCTGTTCATAGGAGGAAGTTGTTGATCCGGGATTTATCTGAAGAGGATTGGAAGAAATTCTTTGCCTCTCGGGTGACCGTCGATATTGAGTGGTGTCCTCCTTCTTGGGGTCTTCGTCCTTTTGTGGAATGGACTCTTGTTTTCAGCACGTGGTGTGCCCGGTTGAGAGATTCTTCCTTTTACCAGCCAGAGCGGGTTCTCTGCGGCAGTTTGGTCGCCAACAGACAATTCCTTTTCCGAGGATGGAATGCTTCGTCCAGTTGCTTACATGGGTCCTGACTTCTCGAGTGAGCTTCAATCGGCTTGGGGAGATGACCGCAATCATTGGCTTCGCTCCCTCTGCATCGGGGAGTGTCTTCCTTCCCGAGAGCTACTTGGATTATTTATTTGGCACCCTTTACCGTGGCATCACTTGGGTTGATGTGCTTCGTGCCGAGTTGTTGGGACAGGGTTTTGAGCCTAGCAGCACTTTGAGATATAGAGAGGCTGCTGTTGATTCGAGTAACATTCTCGTGACCCTTTCGGTACTTCTTGGATGACTTTTATTCTAGGAGACGTGCTGCAGCACAGAAGGTTTCGGTGCGTATTATTGCTCCTTCGTTACCCATAAGAAAAGGATTGAAAGACGATCGGGCGGTCCTTTGAAAGCTAAGAGAAAATTGGATTTTTCTTAGTACCCTAAGAGATTGCAATTTAGACACTTTGTTTTAGGATTTAATATTTTGATGTCTTTTGTTGCTCAATAATCCGTTGTAATGGTTTGAATAATTCATTGAATGAATAAAAATTGCATTTTGTTATTTGAAGTGAATTGGGTATTTTTGATATGTTTTTAGACCGCACCCGAAGGTTGCCTACGTTCCTCCAGTTGGGAGGCTCAGGTCTTCGTAGTTCAAACAAACAAAGACCCTTTTTTTTTTTTTTTTTTGTGCACCCTGTTTTTTGCCTAGACCGCCCTTGCGGTTTTCAATCTAGGCGGGCTTCTTTTTTGCACGTGCTCTAATTTTTGCCTAGGCCGCCCTTGCGGGTTTTCAACCTAGCGAGCGATTTTTTTTTTTTTTTTTTTTTTTAATGGTCTTTGTTTATTAAGCGTAGAACCTCTGAGCTTGTCGAGGTTGACCTCCTTTGGCAGCTGGTCACCATCTAAATCCACGAGCCGGACTGCACCACCGCTTAGTATCTTTTGACCACGTACGGACCGATCCATCGGGGTCCCCATTTTCCCCGGGATTTCATGGCATTAGGAGGATGTTGTCTTAAGACCAAATCTCCCACATTGATGTTTCGAGGCTTCACTTTTTTGTTGAAAGCTCTTGCCATCCTTTGCTGATATGCTCTCGTGCGTTCGAGTGCCCTTAACCTTTTCTCGTCGAGTAAGCTAGCTGTTCGTATCGACTCTGCATCCAGTTTCCTCGTTGACTTGATTCTCGAGGAGGACCCGTAGAGATGGGACTTCAAGTTCGATAGGGAGTACGGCTTCAGAACCATAGACCAATGCATAAGGAGTTTCTCCTGTTGTGGATCGTATCGATGTGCGGTAGCCCCACAATGCTAATGGTAGCTTCTCGGGCCAATCCCTTCCTGTTGAGGCCATCTTCTTGACGATGGTCTCGATGGTCTTATTTGCTGCTTCGACTGCGCCATTTGCTTGGGGGTCGGTAAGGGAGATGACTTGTGCTTGGTGATCTTGGGTATTCTACCAAAAGTGCATCCATTTCCTTCTCGAAGTGAGAGAGCCGTTGTCGGAAATGATTTCATGAGGCACACGCCGTATCGGCACATGATTATTAATCTTTACAAATTCAGCCACTTTCTTGGGCGTTGAGGGTTCGATAGGCTTGTGCTTCGACCCACTTTGTGAAGTAGTCGACTGCCACTAGGACGAATGACTGCCCATTGCTCCCGGCAGGATGAACTTTACCGATGATGTCTATCCCCCAACAAGAGAAAGGCCAAGGTGTGACCATGTTGTAAAGTTGTGAGGGTGGAGCATGTTTGCAGATTAGCGTGGAATTGGCACTTGCACACCTTTTGACTTTCTCGATACAGTCTCGTTCCATAGTGCTCCATAGTAACCAATGCGAAGTATCTTCTTGACTAGCATAAACCCATTCATGTGGGGTCCACATTCTCCTTCGTACACTTTCCACACATTATCTCTTGAGCTTCGGTCTCATTGGCGCATAAGAGATTGATCCCGTCGTGGTCCTTTTAT